>CAKAOI010054665.1:0-52362 GCA_916701655.1 Sebastiscus albofasciatus
AGCCAAGTATACCTAGACTTTTCTGTATACCTTCAGTATAAGCAAAGTATACTTAGACTTTTCTGTACACTTGTCAGTATAAGCCAAGTATACTTAAGTTTATCTCTAATATGTAAACTGAAGTTTAAGTTTAGTATAAGTACTACTTAGCTATAGTAATAGCACTCTTGAATAAACTTTTATTAGGTAAGGGTTTAAAAACAGATATTTTTTATCTTCAAACTGACTATAAAGTTTTAAATGTGAGTGTCTCTACAGTGAGAACATTTCGTAAACGTTACACACTGACTCCCTTCTTTTCCCTCCTCCAGGGCCTAAAAACACCATCCTTCGTTTCGTGGTGAAGTTCTTCCCTCCTGACCACACGCAGCTCTTGGAGGAGCTGACTCGGTAGGTCCTCTCCACACAGAAAACCACACCTATCTGAGGACCGACGTCTCAGATTAAAAGACATGTTGTTTTGCTTTTGGTTTTTCCGTCTGGACAGAATGTTTTTCAGTCTGTCAGGAGGAGTTTCACAGCTGTGACTCAACATAAAGCAGAGCTGCAATGCGTTTGCATCTTGTTTTGTACTTTTTACAGCCACTTATAACACATTTATATCCACATGCCATCACATCAAACACATTTTCTGGACCCGAACAGCACATTTTAGTGTTTCCTCTGGCTCATGGAAACATTAGTTGTTCCAGACCAGCTGAGAGGAGATTAATGCTCTGACCACTTTTGATCCACAGTTTTGGAAAACAGGCTGTTTTACTGTAAAAAGACTTTGTCATTCTGGAAGATGACATGTTTCGATGTTACAGTAACCTCAGACATCCAGTCATATCTGGACAAGCATCTTTTTTTTGCCCTGTTAGCATTCAAATATCAGTTTATATCAGGACTCTGTTTCACTTCCTTGTTCAGAAAGTGTAAATTATCAGCCACCATCCCGTCTGCCTTTTTGTTTTGTTTAGTCTGACAGTGCCAGACTGTCACGTTTGTACTTGTCTTTAGGACTTTGAGTTTCAGCTGCAGTACAAACCATGTGACCTGCCTCATTGTTCCATGATGCTGCGGTTCCCTCTAACGGCCCAGCTGGGTTTACTTGAGACCAGAGCCAAGCAGGAAGCGAGCGTAGTGCCTCTGATCTGTGAGGGGATCTCTTGAGATTGAAAGTTATATTCAGTCATTTTAATTTGATATCAGCCTCACTGTTGACTCTTCATTTTGCTGCAGCTGTATCAGAACTGTAATAAAGATGACCTATTATGTTTTTGTGCTTTTCCCCTTTCCATTAGTGTGTTATATAGTTTTTTGTGCATGTAAAAGGTCTACAAAGTTACAAAGCCCAAAGGCAACACCAAAAGGAGCAACTCTGCTCCTGAACTGCCTGAAACGCCTCGCTTGAAGTCCCTGCCTTTTCTTCTGTAACGTGGAGATGTCACCAAGTAACACATTTGCATTATACCTGCATAAAAGGCTAGTTTGGCACACAAACAAAGCTAGTTAGAGCGGCGCTTGAGTGGATTCCGAAGAGTTTGGTTCAGTTGACCAATCACAACAGTGGGTGAGAGCGGACTAGGGTTTTGGGGAGGGCGGGACAGGAGCTCAAACGGAGCGTTTCAAACAGAAGGTGAAAAGAGGTGCTGCAGCTCAGCCGGTATAAGAGAAATAAAGCGTTTTTGGAGCATTAAAGCATGTAAAAACGTTCTGCTAGAAACCCAAAATACAAGTATGCACCTGAAAATGAGCATAATAGGTCCTCTTTAAGTTACTACAGGAAATGCAATGCAATTTATTTCTCAAATCTGAAACTTCATTTATAGAACAGAATATCATCACCAGTTCGGAACCCTTTACATATTTTCCACTGACGTTGTTCGGCCACTCAGCTGGCCAGTTTATTCCACTGATCTCATATTGTCTTAAATGAGCCAGCTGACTTCAGCGTTAAACAGGAAGTGGGCACACAGCCTTTTTTTCTCTCCTTTGTTTGGCTCTCACAGCGTTTCACTGTTGTCACTGTTTTCTTCGATGGTTAATGTGGACACGGGCGGACCGAATATGTAGACGGACAGACGGAAGAAAGATTTCTTTGAAGATATACTGTAGATGCTAATCGTTGTATTTTGCTTTTATGTTGTGGATGTATTTCACTCTAAATTGGGGCAGCGCTCTTAAATAATAAAATGACTCCAGGCTAAAATAAAAAGATATCTCAACTCGCCAAAGCCTCATTAACTTTATTAGAGAGATAATCATGCCGTTATAAAAATGTTGAATTGGATATCACATAAAAAGCTGCTGTGGGCCATTAATCACACCCTCCTACACACATGGATGCACTCTGAATGTGCACCAGTCCACTATTTGTCCTATTTGATCAGCCAAAATCAGTTTAAAAGCCAAAAATTGTAATGAATATTGTCCTTTTTACTGACTTTATCCCTAAAAATGTAACAAATCCTCAAAAAGTAAAACGCATCAGTACAAAATAATAGCAAAAATAGTCTTTGAGCTGATTGTGGGTTTTGAGGTCAGCCGTCTTACTGCACTACAGTCTTCTTTATATTGCCGTCTCTGCTGTTTGTTGATTGAAATGCAGCGTCATGACCTGGAAACGTGCACGCTGGGTGCGTCAGCGACTCCGCTTGCGAGATCCAGATCATGTTATGAGTAGCCGACTGTGTAATGATTAACAGAAAAGGGCATAAACTCAATTAGGGATTGGTTTGAAGTCAGTACATTCAAATTCTCAGCAGTGTGATGGTAATGGAATTGCTTTTAACAGCATGCATTAACCTCCTCGCTGTCTGTCTTTCCTCCCTCCCACGCTCTCTTCTATTTCTGTCTGTATCTTTTATTGTCTCTATGTCTAGGTATCTGTTCGCCCTGCAGATTAAACGCGACCTGGCCTGCGGTCATCTCATCTGCAACGACACCAGCGCTGCTCTCATGGTGTCCCACATCATTCAGTGTAAGTGGATCACACACACATATTTAATTGCTGCCCGTGAAAGAACAAAAAACACTTCCTTGATATCCTAACTTTTTATAACTCCTCGCACGCACCGAATATCACACTGTAAATGCTAGCATTACGGCTGCACAATGCCACTTAAGAGGAGACACCCCGGCTGAATAAGGTAAAAACTGTAAATAATAGATATCACCATGAAACCTCCCCATTGATTACTTACATTAAGACAATTATGAGGCATTATCTTTTCAAATTGGTGCTAATTTTCATACATTTCCAGAACGTAGATCTGATCATCGGATAAAGCCAGGTTCAAAATTCTTGTTTTATTTTGCTGACATATTAGAGTCAAAGGTTTTTAGAGAGGGAATCTCTTTTTATTACTCCCATCAATCAAAAAATACTGTCAACAGCCATTCAAAATAATCCATTTTCGCCATGTTTTTAGGAATAAAATGTTGTCTAAATCCGGCTATGAATGATATATGAACAAACCCCTCTGTAAAAACCTTCAGAATATAGATAGGAATGAAACTGGGAAGTTTGGTGTATGTAAGTACTACTGAAGTGGAGATTTCTGGCTCAGAGTATGAGAAAAACCTCATTTTGAGAAAACTGCCTTTTAAAGATAAGTATTGTAAAATTTCATACATTTTGAAGACACTACAGGTGAATATGGTACACATTTGAACTAATAGTTATCACACCGAAACTTCCCCAGTTGATTACTTACATTAAGACCATGTTTTTTTGTATTACAAGTTTTCTGAAATGTTATGTTTAATTATGAAAATGAGGCATTATCTTATTAAATAGGCACTAATTTTCGTACATTTCCAAAACATAAATCTAAACATTGGATAAAGCCAGGTTCAAACTTATTGTTTCATTTTGTTGACATATTAGAGTCAAAGGTTTTTACAGAGGGAATTAAAATGCTGTCAACTGCAGTAAAAACATCAATTTTCGCAATCTTTTATTGAATAAAATGTTCTATAAATTAGGCTATGAATGAGATATGAACAAATCCCTAAAACCGTAAAAACCTCCAGAGTATAGATAGGAATGAAACTGGAAAGTTTTGTGGATGTAAGTGCTGCTGAAGTGGAGATTTCTGGCTCAGAGTCTGAGAGAAAACTTGATTTGTAGACACTACAGGTGAATATGATAAAAAAAAATAAACTAATAGATATCACCATGAAACTTACCCAGTTGATTACTGACATTACAAAAAATATTTTTTGTATTACAAGTTTTCTGAAATGTTATATTTAAATATGCAAATGAGGCATTATCTAATGCTAACTTTTGGCGAATTAAGGAGAAATCTACAGACACAAATAGACAAAGTAGTAAAATAAACACCTAAATTTGTATTTTGGATGTTTTTTTCCACTCGTCTGAAAAGAAACATGTTATGGAAGCAAAATAAATCAAAACATCAAAATTGACCAGTGTATGAAAAACAATGTTTTTTGACCTTTAATATCTGAGTAACAAACTCATCACTTTAGCAGCTTGTTGAAGACAGTTTTCCATGTCTGAAAATGTAGCTTTAGTCTCACTGTGGGACCCAATGTAATGAAAAAGCATCACCAAATACACAATACATGACAGATTGTCCCTTTGGGGGTATTTCAGCAGCACTTCTAGCTTGTGTGTCACTACATTAAGTTGAAACCAGCTAACTAAACACTAATGGGAAGAGGATCTTTTGTTGAGATTCAGCTCACACCAGCAGGACAGATGCTAGTCAGCATGAGATCCCAGCTCATATGTTGCCCTCCTGTCCCTCTTTCTTTATTCCATTGTCTTTCCACTAACATCCCTTATATTTAGATACCTGAATCAAATGAGAACTTTATTTTTATCGCGTGGCACCTGCTCGTCATCTCGGTCGGCCATTGTTATTCAGCACCCGTATTGTATGTGAAGGATGTCGAATTTCTGAATTCAATTCAGTCTTGCAGACGGCTGCGGTGTCTACTGCACAGCATGCTGAAGAATATCACTCAGTTGCCGTGGTAACCATGAGTGCCGTAGCCTGTATGTGCACCTGCGGGTGGTACAGTTCCACGAGGAGGGTTTATTATCGCTGGTATTGGGACAGATGGAGACGCACGCATCAGCACACTTCATCTGATCTGCAGTGGAATAGATTATGATGGAGTATGATGAATAACAAATTAACTAGAATAAATATCTTATTGTATATGCTTCGATTCTTGCCATCTTCATCTTCGGCCTTTTCCTCAACACTCTGCATCTTTATTTAATCTTCTCACCCCCCAATTTCTTTTTTCACTTTCACTCCAAATAAATATTGAATTGTCTCCCTCCTCCATCAGCCGAGATCGGAGACTTCGACGAGACCCAGAGCTGGCAGCATCTCCTCCACAATAAGTACCTTCCCGACCAGGACGCCATCCGAGACAAGATCACCGACTGCCACCGCAAGCATGTGTGAGTTATCACATGCATGTCCACACATGTATTTACAGTACAGGCTCACTTGGACACACGTGCCGTTTTTAGAAGATAAAAGGAGGGTGAAAACAGCAGTGACATTAGGTTAACCTGTCAAGCCCATAGCCCTACCCAAAATGAAGCAGGATATCTCCTCAACCATAAGGCTTAGATGCACATATCTGGTTTCATTTGAATATGAATCCATTGTAAGTAAACTGAACTATATTACCAGGGAGATTACAATGGAGAAGCAATAGAAAAAACAAGGTTTTTTTATCCTTGTCCTAGTAAAAAATCTTAATTTCAAAGGCAATATCACCATTATAACAAAGATCCCATAGATAATGATGCATCTGAATGATTCCTCAAAAGCTTCCTAGTTCCGGGGGCAAGTTCCTGCGGTGGAAACGGGGCTAAATACTCACTTTTGAGAAGCTGGAATTTGTTGTTAAAAAATTGCAAATATCAGCTCTAATAATAACATTGTACATTCTGCAGAATTGCTCAGTACAGCGTTTTATCTCCACTTTGAGAATAATGTGTACCTCTAAATATATATAAAAAAACCCTCTTTTGTCATATAAAAATACACTGCTTTGAAATTGTGATTTGTGTCTGTGTTTTTTACATGAAAAAGTCAAATGAAGGAGTTAAAAAGTTCCATTAGCAGCGCTGTTTCCCTGTAAATATCTGGTCCAGATTATCCTTGCTTGGAAAACAATGCTGAGCCGAGCTTTAGTCTGACTGGGGATCAGTTTCTAAGGTGTCTGGAGACGTTGTTTTCCACATAAACACACACACACACACACACACACACACACATATTTCCACAGCAATTCTCTCACACACACACACACACACACACCCACACACCGAGATCTTTATCTGTTTATTCAAATGTGATTGACTTAACACACCCATTACACCCAACCCATAAGTCTCCCCCCTGCAGAGATGTTTATCTCACACACACACACACACACACACACACACACACACACACTTTAAATCTCTCCCCCGCAGAGGTGGCTATCTGCAAACATACCACATTGCACTCCCCCCGTGCCCATGGGACCACACATTCAGACACACACACACACACACACACCTCTCCTCTGATTTACATTATAGCTGTGCTTCCCCACCGCTGTTTGCAAATACATGACAAATGCATTTCCTTGTTTTCTGGAGATGTAAATTCCCCTAAAACCCACTGGAACCACAGACTTGTTGATTATTAGTCACGCTGCGCACCACATACTCTCCCCTTCCCCTTCTCCCGCCCTCGGCCTACCCCGAGCCGACGCAGGAAGGAAGTGGCTAATTCAGCAGCTCATACAGGAAACAGGAAGCTATTTTCAGATTTGTGAGGAAACAAACGTCTGATGTGGCAGATTTTCTTTCCGCACCACAGTGGGTATTGCCATCTTATCCTGTGTGGTGTATTTTAAGACTGTTGGACTGGAATGGAAACCTGCAATGGGTCATGTATAACACCTGGTACGCACAGTACAAACAACGGTGAGGGTTATCTGTGGAGAAAGCTGACAGAACAGAGAAAGTTCAGTTTGAGAAAGAGCCGCTGATTGATCGGTATGTTGATTAATGGCTAATTAATGGATCGACTCTCCTCCACAGCGGGCAGACTCCTGCAGAGTCCGACTACCAGCTGCTGGAAATCGCTCGGCGGTTGGAGATGTACGGCGTTCGTCTGCACCCGGCCAAGGACCGAGAGGGTACTAAACTCAGCCTGTCTGTGGCGCACATCGGCGTGCTGGTTTTCCAGGTAAAACCATAAATATCAAACCTTAAAAATCTATAATTGTTTTGCTGAAATGTGAGTTGTTCACCGTTCACTTGAATGTGTTTACGGGCCAGTCTTGCCTTGTCCAATATGGCGTCCACGTTGAGGTATGACCCAGGAGTCAATGCAGTGTCTATGTGTCTATGGTTTGGCACATGTGATGTAGAGGGAACTAGGAAGTACATCTATTATATGTATTTTGGAATACACATTTTTGGATATATATTCCAATGAGAAACTATCCAATTTATCTTTTCCCTTTTGTAAGAGTTTTTCATGAATATGAATTATCTTCTCATCACGTCTTCTTTATCCAGGGGTACACAAAAATTAACGCCTTCAACTGGTCCAAGGTTCGCAAGCTCAGCTTCAAGCGCAAAAGGTTCCTAATCAAGCTGAGAGCAGACCCCGCTGTAAGTTTCTCACTTTCCCCCCGTCTGCCCCCGCATCTCTTCTTCCCTCCGTCCATACTTATATGCTATTTGTATCTGCGTCTTCCAGCAGAGCGCCCACCATGACACGCTGGAGTTCGCCATGGCCAGCAGGGATTGCTGCAAGATCTTCTGGAAGATCTGCGTAGAGTATCACGCCTTCTTCAGGCTCTTTGAGGAGCCCAAGCCCAAACCCAAGCCCATCCTCTTCACCAGAGGATCTTCATTCCGGTTCAGGTAATGCCGGGTACACACTACGCGAGAATCAAGCCGAGTTTGGGCCCGTTCCTGCTCGTCGTCCACCATGTTTGTTTCACTAAAGTCACGTTTTATGACAAGAGATTTTGCGAGATTTCAGTTGTTTTTAGTCTCTTGTTGTTCATGAATGGGTCTGTTAGTGTGTGGTGTGCTGTTCTGGCCGAATCGTTGCTCTCCACACACTATAGGAACGAAACTGTTGGATTTAACATGTCGTAATGTGCGGGCTCGCTCACATTTTAGTCTTTAAAATGTAAATCTTTTAGTGTGGGCCAGCCTCAAGGAGAGGACAGAAAGGGAGCGGATCGGAGAGTATTGTGTGTTTAATTTGTTTTCCATTATTCTCTCTTTGTGCCTGCAGCGGTCGAACCCAGAAGCAGATCATCGATTATGTGAAAGACACGGAGCTCAAGAAAGTTCCATTTGAAAGGTGAGGCTGCGTCTTTTTGTTTAAATTACTCCCAACAACAGAAACGACAGTCAGGGGCTGTATTACAGGGAACTTCTTAACTAGCACAATCTTAACTGTTTGGTAACCATGGCAATTAAGGTTATGTCCTGATTCGGGAAAAGAGACGGATGAACTGTTCCTAAATCAATGTTCTTATCCTAACCTGAGATAAGGGCTGCACACAGTTTGCATGTTCTCTCTCCGTGTAAGCCTGGGTTTACTCTGGGTGCTCAGGTTTCCTCCCACAGTCCAAAGACATGCAGGTTCATTGTTGACTCTAAATTGCCCGTAGGTGTGAATGATAGATAAGATAATGGATGGATCAATAATGGATAACCTGAGATAAGATAAGATGAAGTAAAATAAGATTCCTAAAGTTAGTTAGGATTTGCTTCTGGACTACCAATTTGGGAAAAACCCTATCTTCGACTCTTCCTATCTTAACTTAAGGCTTTAGATAGGAAGTTTCTGTAATACGGCCCCTGATTTCTGTTTTCCTAATTAGTTGTTTTGACCTCATCTGTCCCCTCTTTTCTTTTCAGGAAGCACAGTAAGATCCTGTCTCATAGCGGCATGTCCCCTCAGTCTTCATCCTTCAGATCGCAAGTGCCAAAAGAGGTGACTTTAACACACTTTAACACTGACCTTTAGAAATCTGGAGCTGCTCTGAAGCTGTTTTGGTCCTGAGCAGCTCTGGGGAATGAGTCTGCTTTCTCTTTGCCCTCTTTATTCAAAGTTTAAAAAGCTTCTCCTTTACTGTCGACCCGTCGCTCTTCTTCTTCCCTCTCCTCATTCGCAGAGTGCCATGTCTGTCCAGTTAGCAGACCAGCCCGACTCGACCAGACTGGCCCATCGAGCTGAGTGTAACGGTTCAGAGGAGCCCACATCAACCACCAACGGCTTCCACGATACACCAGCAGCGCCTGGCTCAGACCCGACTCAGTCCCGGCAGAACCACCACGGCATCGGATCGGCGCCGGACACGCAGTTCCTCAACCCAGGTCCATCCTGCAGGGCAAACAAAGGCAGCAGCTCCTCTATTCCTTACATAGACTGCAGCGACATAGACAGTGAATGTGATGTGACAAAGAACAGCAGGGCTCCCAGGGGCCACAGCGGGGCAAATGACAGCCATGGGGGTAGCAGTCGCAACGGGGGGCAAGCTGGGAGTCTGTTCGGGGCTGTAAATGGGTTCTACCACACCAATCACCAGGGGCTGATGCAGCAGCATCAACAGCAGGGTGTGATGGGTAACAGAAGCGCTGTCGATCAGTCTCCGGTTTCAAACAAGTTTAGTCACGAGCTAACGGATGACGACATCGTGCCCAACGGAGGTTCGTTTCATGGCCGCCTCCCGCTCCACAGCACGCTGCTAGACGAAATCTTTCAGGGTCGAGACAGGCACGGCGCAGCAGCAGGGCGACCGTTAGGAAGCGGGACTCGTAGTCAGTGCTCCAGTCCGGTGATCAGCAGCTTCCACCATCGCACAAACTCTCTCAGCCACGCCGAGATGACAAACGGTCAGCCGCCGCTCTCACCCCCACGCTGGGACGACGGCGGGCATTATTTCAGTAAACGTCCAGGATTGGCCGCAATGGAAGCTCCCACTCCCCCCCCGCCGCCGCCGCCGCCACCACCCTACCCGCCAAACCACTACGGTAGCTACTCCCCGATCACCTCGAACCGCACGCCGCCACATTTCGCCAAACCATACCACAACAACAACATGCGAAACCGCTCCGACACAGATCCGTTCATTCTCAGCCAGCTGACATCCACCCCCGTCCACCAGCACGACGTTCATCGCTCCGGGTTGCACGCCCAAGCACCGTGTTCCGCCCCGATGGAGCGCAGGATGATTATAACTAACGGCAATCACGCCGGGAGCCTCGTGGTTCCAGGTCGTTCCAACGCGCCGCAGCGGTTGTTCGGTCGCCAGGGAAAGCCCGGTAGCAACCCGACTCGTCACAACAATCTAAACCAGCCGGTCCAAATGATCGACGGGTCCACCAGCAGCGGCAGCGACACCAGCGACACAGAGTCGGACACCGGCAGCAGCGCGTACAGCCACCCGTTAATGTATGGCAATCCCGCCGCCGTCAGCTCCATGAATTCGGTGAACTCGAACGGCGTGCACTCGAACGGCGTGAACTCGTCGCCGCTTCCCCGTAGCAAGTTCTCCTATGGGAGCCTCCAGCTGGAGGAGGGGCAGGATGGTGAGGGAGAGGAGGAGGAAGGGTGTTACCGCTTTAACGAGGAAGATATGGGAGGGCGGGTTTTCAGCTGTTGAAGGGTGAAGTTATGCCAGTAGTTTGTCCTCACATTAGGCATTATCAAGCACAATAAATATAATATGTAAGAATTGTAACATCTTAATTTAGTGTATTACAGATAAACTACAGTGTGAATTGCGATACTGTAGCTCTAGTTTACTCTAGATACACCTTATATATAAAAAAAAAACATTTTGTGCAAGGGTTCTAACACATTTTGACATATTTTGTCTTTTTTTTAGCTGTGAATAGAAACGCCTACCCTACTTTTAGATGAATCGATAACACATCCATTGTTTCTAAACCCCACAATACTCATTTTTGTATTGACTTTTGTATGCAAACTGCTGATTTAGTCTAACTTTACACATAGTTAACATTTTGGCTGGCTGTTTGTCGAAGGGATAATCAATCCTAAACGCCTGGAGGCACTTCAGCCAGTTTTCTACAAAGCTAAAGAATCAACCTTCCTTACAATGTGCCATAACTGTGACAAAACTGTATATTCAGTGTAGATGTATGTGCAGATGAATAATACAGATAATGTAGAAAAGTTAGGAAATCTAAAGGCGTGCTGGTTCCTTCATGTGTAGAATTTTTGTGGGGAAAAAAATCATTTCATAGCATTGATATTATTCACAAACCCGGCTTGGGTTGAGTTTGCATGTTCTCCCCGTGTTCGCGTGGGTTTACTCCGGGTGTTCCGGTTTCTCCCCACAGTCCAAAGACATGCAGGTTAGCTTCATTGTTGACTCGAAAATTGCCCGTAAGTGTGAATGTGAGCGTGAATGGTTGCCTGGCGACCTGTCCAGGGTGTGCCCCGCCTTCGCCCAATGTCAGCTGGGATCGGCTCCAGCTCCCCCTCCCGCGACCCCAAATGGGATAAGCGGTGACAGATAATGGATGGATGGATGATATTACTCATGTCAATCTATTCCGATTGTAGCTCACCTTTTGTAAATGTCGAGATATTAAGGTGTTGGAACAAGAGATGAATAGATTTTCTTGGTCCCCTAATGGGGCTCTTGTTTGTTATAATAATGTTTAGTGTCCTAATGTAGCATTTTCTCTACACTTTTATAATTATTTCACTGTTGTCTGGTGCAATAGGAGGGCTTTAAGATAATAGCTGGAGTTTATTAATGAAAGGGTCAGATATTATTGTTGGACTGGAGAGATATTCCCTTTTTAATTGTACAGTATCTCTGGATGTTTTTGGTAGACGGTGGATTGTAGAGTGAGGTAGTAGAATGTGTTAAATGTGTAGCCAGCGGGCCGGTCTGCCTTTCTCATTTCGGTTGTGGCCCGTGCGGATTTTCTTCCCGAGCACTTTTTCATTCGATTTCTGTCTGTTGTGGGCAACTTGCACTGTAACTTTGTGGTAGTGATTCTCTTTTGTATTTACAATTAGTGCGGGATAGATTTGCCTCAATTAAAATGTTAGGGAGAGTATGAAGACCCCTAACCTTTCATATTTGTATTTTTGATAATCATTTCTACTGAAGATGCATCCTGTTGGCTCTTTCTTACGCACACAATAAGCAATAATCCAACACGCCAACCATCGTGACCACTCACAGCTCGTCTGCTTTGCTTGGCTCGGCCCCTGGCATGCTCCACAAGCACACACACACAAACAGGGGAGCTCGCTGTTATCTTTCACTTTTCTCTGGATGCTGCTGCTCTCCTCTCTTCTGTTACTGTTTATTGAAGGTCATTCCAATCACTGTCATTTGCTGGCTGTCTGCTCACTGCAACACACGCTATATATTGTTAATTAGCATGCATACATATCTGAATTTGGAGCTGAAGATTAAACTGTACATATTTAGAATTCAGGAAACTCTAGCTGGATTTCAAATGTCAGAGTTACATTTTTAGCAACTTTTCCGTGAATATACTACGACTCAGGGAGCCTTAGTGCTCCCTAAAACAACCATTTAACTTCATCAGCTCTCATCACCAAACAACCTTTTCTTTCCTCAGAGCTTCTGCTTCTTTCTGAAACAAAAATGTTCATGCTTCATGCTTTGTAAATGCACTGTTTTTTAAGCATGTCAGTGGGAACTGTTTTTCCTTTCCTTTACTCTGAATGCATGTTAACCAGGCGAGCTGCTTTTCTGTCATTCCTGCTCTGTTTTTTGCTCGGTGTTTCTGTCATGGGGCTCAAAATGGTTTCAAATGTTTGAGAAGCATTATAACACAAACTTAAAGGAACAGTGTGTAATATTTCGGGGGATCTTTTAACAGAAATGGAATATAATAGTCATAACTATGTTTTCATTAGTTATATAATCACCTGAAAACTAAGAATCGTTTTGATTTCGTTAGCTTAGAATGACCCCTTCATATCTACATAGGGAGCGGGTACAGTAGCCCAGAGAGGACAAACCAAACACTGGCTCTAGAGAGAACCTTTTGCATTTTTACGTTACCCGAAGGCCACCGTAGTTCTCCGACATGCTTATGAAACTGTGGTAATGTGAGCAGCAGAGTGCAAAAACGGCCACCCAATGTCTGATTTCCCACTAGATTCGACTGTTATCAGGCCATTAAATAGGCGTTATCAGTCGCTATAAGCATCATAGATGTGGGTCAGTAGGGGCCTACTACACCTACTACGTTGTGAAAGTGAAAGTGAAACTTTAAAGCAACACGTTCTAACATGTAAAACTGAATGAAACGTCACATTTTGAACACAAACAAAAAGGCTTCTTTAGGTTTAGGCAACAAAACTACAACTTCTTTAGGTTTAGGCAACAAAACTACAACTTCTTTAGGTTTAAGCAATAAAACTACAACTTCTTTTGGTTCAGGCAACGAAACTACAACTTCTTTAGGTTTTAGCAATAAAACTACAATTTCTTTAGGTTTAGGCAAAGAAAAACAGCGATGCGAACGGCGTTACCACAATTTTGCACTCGGAGGCTCACGTTACTGCAGTCTTGGAAAGGGAGGAGTAAGCAGAGGGGTACTCAGTCAGTTGGAATCTGCAACCGCACCACTAGATGCCACCAAATCCTACACACTGTACCTTTAACAACTTTAGAAATATGTATTTTTCCTATTTCTTCCCTTCACTTGTCGTGGGATATTACAGTTACAACACGTCATGATTTATTTACTGTCATGATGTCTTTGTCAAATATTTTGAAACCATTTGCCCCGGGGTTTTCCTCACTGTGCACAAGGACAAAACGGGACCAACTCCAGTGTTTTTTTTTTATTTTTGAACAGCGAGTGAGAGGGCGAAGGTAGACAGACACAAGTAAAGTTAAGCTTAACGCAAATGTAAGTGCAAAAACAAAGATATCTTTGAGAGGCATTTTGTAAGGTGTGAAAGTCTGAGTATTGTCAGAAGATGGACACACATAGAACATACATGAACACTGGAGTTGAGTCGTCTTCCCTTTCACTGTCACCAAATGGCACTTCCATTTTGTAACTTTAATGTGCTGTACATACAGTAACACACTGATAGATTGTGATTTTTGTACTGTGTTAATCAGAGCCAAACTTTTTAGATTGACTTTAAAAAGTAAAATGATTGTAGTTTCTTCTGCGGTATACACGCTATGATGATGTGATCGTATTTGACTTATATCTTAAAGCAAATAGTTCAACATTTTGGGAAGCATATTTCCCAAAATGTCAAACCATTTTCTTTAATTTCGGGTATTTAAATGGTACAAGGTGGCGTTTTAGCATCACATCTGTGCTTCTCTTTCTGTTTACGTAACACACTTTTTACTGACTGACTTCTTTTGAAGGAATAAACCGGCTTTCTGGCTATTCGAACTTTCTGATTTGAAGATCGGAGGCACCGAACATGCAAAGGTGCCGCCAATCAAGCCAAAAAGTCTTTCTATTCTTTACAAAAGATATGATAATTTCTCTCTACATGGCCTAAAGATGCACTGACTCACTGGTTTTTCTTTGTCACTCTTGTAACACTTTGTATTCCTGCACACATGTCCTTTTTTATTTCCATTACAAAACACCCACTGGATTTTTATTTCTTTGAGGTTTTACTCTTTTATTTCTTTACCCTTCATCTCTCTTTTTAACTCTGTAACTGTGTGCACTAGTGTCAATAAAAAACAACCTTGTATGTTCCAAGAAAAGGGACTCCAGAATTTTCTGTAGAGGAAACCGATGTCCGACTCATCCCCCTCAACCCTGCTTGACCTGTGACCCCTACCCGTGTCTTGTGTTGTGGTAGCTAGCCTGTAGAGTAGCGGTCTTGTTCGGTGTTTGCACACGACCCGTTTCTGTCTTGTGTTTGTCTAGCTGTGTTTTTTTGTCGTAGTCGTTTTGGTGGCAAGTTCTTTTATAGCACCCGTCACAGATCTGCACTGTGGTTGCCATGGTTTTACCCATGATCCAGTTTGGTGTGTAACAGTGGACTCTTTGGAAACTTTGGGCAAGTATACAGTCACAACTTAGTACCACGTAGTACACCTCTAGCTGTAGTAGAAAGTAGGTTTTTTTTATTCTTCTGTCCGGATGATTCCCCAAAACAGTAGATTTCAACTGCAATCAGACCAGACTCCTGTTAAAAAACAGATGATTTTAGGCGTCATCGCAACTAGCAACATATCTATAGTGCATTGTAAGGGAAATGGAAAAGATAAAATGGTATTCACAGATTGTCATAATGTAATGTTTCTAATCGATTTTTCAATCGACAGAAAATGAACTTGGCGTTACCCTTACAATGCACTGATATGTCGACTAGCTTTTTACTAACATCTCTTTCACATTATTTTTCCTTTTTTTCCTGTGTTTTCTAACCATATTTTAGATGAGAATCCAAATAGAGAAATAGATGTAGCCTCCTTCAGAGTTGAGCGATCGTAGCATTTCTTGTCATGCGGCGACCTGCCTGAACATGACAGCTGGGTCCTGACCCAGAGTTTAAGATTGATTGTCTAACCTTGAAATTCATCGCCGTACATGCTGGGTTACATTTTAGAGGAATATTTCGGGGAATATTTTGAGCTTCTGGGTGAATGTCAAAGCCTTTTCCTCCTAGATTTTAACTGTCCCTTATCCTCTCCTACTCACTCTTTGTTCTATTCCTGTCCCCGTCTCCTTTCCACTCTCCTACTTTCCTCCCCAGAAAGTCCCGGTTCAGAGGACTCTCCGATGGGAAGTCCCCATGTGGTTGTTAATGGCAACGGCTCTGTAAACGGACCCGGCGCCGGCGTCCTGGGTCAAAGTCCTGAGATCCGGAATCTGTCGCCTCTCACCAGCCCGCTGCTCACCGATGCCGGATGCGTCCGCAACGATGACGAAGAAGAAGCGAGGAGGAAGGTAGACATAAAGACAGCATTGAAATGTATAAAAACGTGTAAGAAATGGTCTCGGACTGATCTCATCTTTGTATTTGTGTCCAGAAGTTTCCCACAGACAAGGCCTACTTCATAGCCAAAGAACTGTTGACCACAGAGCGGACCTACCTCAAAGACCTGCAGGTCATCACAGAGGTGAGGAGGATTTCTGTAGCTCCTATATTTAAACTGCAAGGCCGTTCTCAACTGGCTGAAAGAGAGAGGGATCTGTGTTAAGACCAGGAGCTCGTCTGGCCAAGGTTGGCCTCTTTAAAGCTGGAATAGAGAGTACAACCTGCTTATTTCAGCTTTCAAAGTCTGATATTTATGGTCTTTTAAAAGCTTATGTGTTGGGACAGTGAGTCAGAGTTAGTCTGCACTGGAATCTGGATGTGACTTTTGATGTTTGTTCAACCGAAATGTTGGGAAAGTGAAACCCAAAATCACAAGCTTTTCTGTCATGTGACATTAATATTACATCAGGTTGCTTTAATTCCCGTCCCGAAAACGGGCTTTTATGTGCATTTAGTTTGGCTGAAGATTCAACATCTGAGGCTTTATGAGCGTCTTTTCTCGTGCAGGACAGCTTCCAACTTTCATTCATTCATTATCCGTAGCTGCTTATCCTGTTCAGGGCTGGAGCCGATCCCAGCTGACATCGGGTGAAGGCGCGGGGGGGTACACCCTGGACAGGTCACCACACTATCACAGGGCTGACACATAGAAACAGACAACCATACATGCTCACATTCACACCTACGGGACATTTAGAGTCAACAATTAACCTGCATGTCTTTGGACTGTGGGGGGAAACCTGAGCACCCGGAGTAAACCCACGCTAACACGGGGAGAACATGCAAACTCCACACAGACGGGCCCCCACTGCACCACCATGCAGCTTCCAACTTGTGTTTTCTAAATGACATCCCCTGTTATGTTTTCCACAAGAAAGCGATGCACCCGTTATAATTCACCTCCCCCTTTTTAAAGCCAATAAACTTGGCGGTTGTTTGTTCTTTAAGACGACACAGACTATTCCCTCCGGGCTCTTTAGTTTACAAGTAAAACCACTAAAATCAACACAGAGGAAAAACCTCTGCGTGCATAAACACAACGTCTGCATCTTAAATCCTGGGATGAAAGAGCAGCTTAATGTGTTTGTGGTTCAGTTTTACTGTACGTGTGTTTTTACTAACAAATGAGGGTAAAAATCTGCAGCAGGTTCACCTGCCTGCATCACCTTTATATTCTGAAGCTGATCTCTGAAAAATATCATATTTCTCCTCTCTGGTGTCTCCCTCTTTTTCTCTTCCCAACGGTAGTTTCCACCCCTCTTTGATGTGGGAGGAACTGGCGTGCTCTTTTTTAAAACCTCTGAAATATTTTCTTTGGGCTGGCACCGCTCAACCCTTCCCTCCCTCCCTCTCTTTTCTCGCTGTCACCCTTCCTCTCTCCCACCAAGTCCTTCTGTGAAACAGCTGGACGGCCTCCTGTCTGCCTTAGCTGTCATAATCGCGTGTGATTTACTCTGAAGGGGAATATAACGCTTCTGTGTCAGGGGTTGTGACCTAGCCGATGGTTATCCTCGGTGTAAACAAATGTCATTGTGCTTTCAAGACTACTGACCCACCGACCCCCTATTGTCTGTTGGGATCAGACCAGTATTGTGTGTTTCCGTGTGTGTGGTTCCTCGTATACGTCACCATATATATAATCAGTGTCGATCATTGTTTCCCAAAGCCCAAAGATGACGTCCTCAAATGTCTTGTTCTGTCCAAAGATATTCAGTTTACTTTCATAGAGGAGGAAACAAACCAGAAAATATTCACATTTTAGAAGCTGGAATCAGAGGATTTAGACTTTTTTTCTTAAAGGAATTAGTAGTTAGGGATTAATTTAATAGTTGACGACTAATCGATTAAACGTTGCAGCATTACATGCAAGGGTTTCTACAGTGAACAATAAACAACTTCAAGGTTAAAGCAATTAATTGGTTAGTTGATAGGCACAAAATCTATCTGCAACTCTTTTGATAATTGATTAATTGTTTAATTTTCTTTCTAGCATAAAAGCCCCAAAAATTCTGGTTCCAGCTTCTCATTTGTGACGATTTGCTGCTTTTCTTGGTCTCACGTTATGATAAATCATATATTTTTGGATGTGGAGTTTTGTTTTGGAGTGTTGGTCGGACAAAAAAATGCAATTTGAAGATGGCACTTTGGACTTTGAGAAATTATAACGGTGTTTTTAACTATTTTATGATCAGTTTTTCCCAAAGATCACGTTCTCAAACGTCTTGTTTTGTCTAAAGATATTCAGTTTACTGTCACAGAGGAGGAAAGAAACTTCACATTTAAGAAGCTGAGAATTTAGACTTTTTTTTCTTAGAAATGTACTTCAACAAATGAATCGATTATCAAAATAGTTGGAGAATAATAATTAATAAACGATTAATTGCTTTGGCTTTAACCTGAAACTCCTTCATTGCTTCACTTGCATATCACTTCCCTTAATGTGGCTCTCAGATGTTGCTGTAAGGAACCTCAAACATGAACTTTTTGGAAAATATGAATGTCAATTTGTAATCAACGTTGTATTCCTGCCTGTTTGTGTGTCGCAGTCGTTCCAGAGTGTGGCGGGGAAAGACGAGGCCTTCCCAGACTCTGTTAGGACCCTGGTCTCTGCCAGCTACGACCCGGTCTACAAGTTCCACCAGGGTTTCCTCAAAGAGGTGGAGCAGCGGCTGGCGCAGTGGTCAGTATCTGTCAGCTCCACATTCACAAAACACAAGCTCACCTACATACTGTATATACTCACATAGAAGAGCATTTAAAAACTCAAGTCAAGGATGGGATGGGAAATGTGCACATGCAAGGCCCTCATTTCCTCCTCTGGGAATCTTGTCTGTGTTATTTCTGTAATGAAGACACAAACCTTGTTTTTGGAGAGGGGCCAAAGACTTGCTGGGAAGATGAATGGGATTGTGGGAATTGAGTGAAGATTTTTCTGGTCATGTTTGCTAGAAATTACAGCTGTAGCCTGACATCTACTGGTGAATAAATGCATGTGCTCTCTCTTTAGGGAGGGTCGATCTAACGCCCACATTAAAGGAGACTATCAACGCATTGGTGATATTCTCCTGAAGAACATTCAGGGTCTGAGGGTAACTATATCTTTTATTTTGCACCAGAACCTCTTATACCTCTCTATTTCTTATCTTTATTTACATTATTTTTCTATCTTTTGCATCTGCAGCAGTTGACAGTTCATCTTCAGAAACATTCAGAGTGCTTAGTGGAACTGGAACGGACCTGCAGGTAGGTGACTACTAGAACATTTATTAGCACGAGACTTTCTATATTCTTCTTTCTAATTCTTCCTCCTCGTTCCTCAGGTCCAGCCGGAAGGCGGAGGCTGCGTGTCGAGACTTTGAGCAGCAGAGAGTTTGCTACCTGCCCCTCAACATCTTCCTCCTCAGGCCTCTCCACCGCCTGCTGCACTACAAACTCATCCTGGAGAGGCTGTGCAAGCACTACCCGCCCACCCACGACGACTTCAGGGACTGCAGAGGTACACGTCTGCCTTTTTCTGTGCAGTTTTGTACACATGAAACTGCGTTTGTTTACAACCATCTTCCTTAAAGGTCCCATATTATGCTAATTTTCAGGTTCATACTTGTATTTAGTGTTTCAACTAGAACATGTTTACATGATGTAATGTTAAAAAAAAACTTTATTTTCCTCATACTGTCCACCTGAATATGCCTGTATTTACCCTCTGTCTGAAACGCTCCGTTTTAGCTCATTTCGACGGAATTGTAACAGAATTGCATTGCTAGGCAACAGCT
Organism: Sebastiscus albofasciatus; assembly: GCA_916701655.1. Lineage (NCBI taxonomy): Eukaryota > Metazoa > Chordata > Actinopteri > Perciformes > Sebastidae > Sebastiscus > Sebastiscus albofasciatus. Next base: position 19,835 of record CAKAOI010054665.1, read on the forward strand.
TGGGTCCATGTGTACTTCCTGTCAGCTGATGACATTCACATACACTGCAACCAGGAATAAACTGGGACACATTTAGAAAATTTATGTTTAAAATTGTGTCAAGGGTGTAAATATTGTATATTCGTGACATCACGAATGGGCAGAAATCCTGACGGCTTGTTTCAAATGCAGAGTTTCTGAATGCAGGCTGTGTGTATTTCCCTGTGGATTGAGTGTTTTGATACTTTCACAGTATTTATATAGGACTTAAGCTTGCTTTATAATACAAATACATGAAAATCTCACTTTTTATAATATGGGATCTTTGATAAACATTTTTAGCGGCCCTGGCGGACATCTCTGAGATGGTGCTGCAGCTGCAAGGCACCATGATGAAGATGGAGAACTTCCAGAAGCTCCTAGAGCTGAAGAAGGATCTGACCGGCATCGACAACCTCGCCATCCCTGGAAGGGTTAGACTCTTTATTTATTGGACACATGTAGACTCTCTAAGGCGTAAATTATTCAGTGCAAAATTCTGCAAATGTAAGCATCTTGGCTTCCTCTCATATTTATTGTCGTGTATGTAACTTGCAGGAGTTTATCCGGCTCGGTTGCCTCAGCAAGCTTTCAGGGAAGGGCCTCCAGCAGAGGATGTTCTTCCTGGTATGACACTTCAGCTACTTTTCAAAGTGAATCTGACATTTGGGGATAGCGAAAAATAATCTAACCTCCACTCCTTCTTCCTTCCTCTCCAGTTCAGTGATTCCTTGGTGTACACCAGTCGAGGAATGACCCCAAGCAACCAGTTTAAAGTTCATGGCCAGCTGCCCCTGTATGGCATGACGGTACGTGACTAAATTCCCTCAACATTACCTACGGGCAGTTTAGAGTCAACAATTAACCTGCATGTCATTGGACTGTAGGGGAAACTGGAGCACCCGCAGCAAACCCACGCTAACACGGGGAGAACATGCAAACTGAGGTCTAAGTAGGGTGTGTGTTTTTTTGCAGATCAGGGAAAGTGAGGAGGAATGGGGAGTCCCTCATTCGTTCACCTTGTTTGGACAGCGCCAGTCCGTGGTGGTGGCAGCCAGGTATACATGATCACACACATATTTTGTTATGTAATAATGATACAGGAGTTTAAAATATACCATAAAATGAATGATGTTTTTTTACATATAGTCTCTCTCTGTCTCTTCTGTCTGCGTCCAGCTGTGCGTCTGAGATGGAGCGGTGGGTTGAGGACATCAGGATGGCCATCGATCTGGCGGAGCAGAGCAGCAGCACAAACACTGACCTGCTGCCCACCAGCCTCTCTGACAACAGTACGTATATTCAATTATTATATTATACTGTTTTTTAATCATGTGTTTTATTGTTTCCTTAAGAAAAGATTACCACAACATCCTAAACCATAACAAATTAAGTCAATCGTACATATAACTGATAGTAACTTTAAATTAAAAAGCATAGTAATCAAAAATAAGGAAGAGGGAAGAATTGTAATATTTAAAAGTTATGATAGTAAAATAATATAAATAAATACATAAATATAAAAAATATATATATATATATAAAAAATTTAAATATAATTGATTCAACATTAAAAATGTTAAATAAAAGAAAATAAATAAGAATAATGACAATAATCAAGTAATATAGAAAATGAAATATATAATTGATGAAAAAAATGTTAAATAAAAGAAAATAAATCAGAATAATTACAATAACAAAGAAATATAAAAATAGAAATATATATATATATAATTGATTGAAATTTAAAAATGTTAAATAAAAGAAAATAAATAATAATAATGACAATAGTAACGAAATATAAAAAATATATATATAATCGATGAAAAAAAAATGAAAAAATGTTAAATAAAAGAAAATAAATAAGAATGATGTCAATAATATAGAAACATAAAAATATATAATCAATTAAAAATTAAAAATGTTAAATAAAAGAAAAAAATAATAATAATGACAATGATAAAGAAATGTAAAAATAAAAATATATAATCGATTAAAAATTATTAATGTTAAATACAAGAAAATAAATAAGAATAATTACAATAATTAAGAAATATAAATAAATAAAAATATATATTGATTAAAAATTTTAAATGCTAAACAAAATAAATGAAAAAATAGAACCTATAAATGAATAAAATAAATTCACACTCCAGATTCCCAACATATGCTTATTGTATATTCTACTATTGATTTACACTCAGTGGCCACTTTATTAGGTACACCTGTATATTATAGGCATCACAAAAGTAGACTTTATGGCTAATTTGCTGTATTGTATTGCGTCTTGTTTACATGCCAATGTATTTTGTGAATTCCCTCTCAATCTAATAGAATGCAAGATTTTTTCAATTTTCCAAAACATTGATGTTTATAAGTTTAAATAAATGTATCGGTGTTGGTCTGTCTGTGAGCCAACACCTCACTAGAATAAATGTTCATTTTCCATCCGATTTTATTGATTCGGACAATTTGAACCATCATTCCCAAATAACTACTTCCTGTTCAAACATCACTTAATCATCAGAGTATTGCAGGACGCTCTGAGACCCTGTGGGAACTAGAAAGTTCCTTCATAAACAGGAGAGTTATTTCTGGAAATGTTTCCACTTGGGATTTGTCACCCACGATTGGCTTTTCTTGCCTCAATCTCCCAGCTGGGACCTGCTCGCTACACTGATATAATAATAATAAGGTTTTTCTTTAAGGGAAATGTCTTTATCTAGTCTACATATCTATGCACATATCCTTTCTTCTCCTCTAACTCGACAGACGGCTGCTGTCAGCGCCTCATGAATAATTTCACTTTCATCATATTTTTTAACGTCACCTGATATATGTAGGTCCAGGCACCAGCTGTCCGCCTCCATTTTCTTCTTCTTTGCTCTCATTCTTTATCATAAACGCCTGTCACAACGTTCTATGAGGCCTCCACCTGGTGACCTTTGGGTTGACGTCTCCATTGTCTCTCGGCTAAATCACTCAGACTGTTAAAGCGTATTGGTTTACATGGAACAACAAAAGGGCTTTTATTTTGTCCTGACTGTATTGAAATTGCTTTGATCGCTGTTTTTAAACCATAAATGATTCACCTTGTGATATTTGTACATGTTTTCCGGCTGGATTTAATCCTATAATCAAAGCCAGGTTGTTGTTACAAAGTTACATCCAAGTCTTATAAACGGGGTGAGCAGCCAAAAGAAAAGCCAAAGCAGGAGGCCCAAACAGAGCGTAGTATTTTGGGATCCAGTGGCAATTTCCACCTCCAGCTGCAAGCAGTTAAAATACAGACCTTTAGCCAGAAACAAAACAATGTTCAGGATGTTGCAGAGCTTGTTTCTCAGGGGTTTATTTATGTAGTCTGCATTTATTAAAGGGTCTCATATTGGAAAAAGTTAGATTTGAATGTCTTTTATATTATAGAACAGGTTTAAGCACTATATAAATACTGTGGAAGTATCGGAACGCTCAATCCACAGAGAAATACACACAGCCCGTATTCAGTAAACCTTTGAAACAAGCTGTCAGGATTTCTGTAACTTTGTGATGTCACAAATCTACAACATACAGGCCGTTTCACAGTATTAAACGCAAATATTGTCCCAGTTTGTTTACATCAGCTGACAGGAAGTAAACATGGACCCAAGCTGTTGCCTAGCAACCCCGTTGAAATTCCGTTGAAATGCGCTAAAACGGAGCGTTTCAGACAGACAGTGAATACAGGCATATTCAGGCTGACAGTATGAGAAAATAGATATATTTTTTTTAACATTACGGCTTGTAAACATAATCTAGTAGAAACATAGAATACAAGTATGAACCTGAGAATGGGCATAATATGGGAGCTTTAAAGGAACAGTGTGTAATATTTCGGGCGATCTATTAGCAGAAATGTAATATATTCATAACTATATTTTCATTAGTGTATAATCACCTGAAACTCAGAATCATTGTGTTTTCGTTAGCTTAGAACGCCGTCTGACTTCCGTTGCTCCTCAAGTAGTATTATGGTACTAGTAGTATATGTCTACGGTGTTTTTTAGACGCGATGGATCGCCTCGCTTCCCAGCATTAGATTCTCGATGGGTTGTCACAAGTCACCTGATTGGACGAACGCTTTTCCTCGTGGGCCGCTACTCCCATCTTTCAAACCCGGAACCAACATGGCGGCTCGTTTGGAAGCTTCTTTCTTTTATGTTATGAAAATAGTTCACTGAAATGTGTTTCTGAAAACATTTGAGGTGAGACATAAGCCTGAATCTGTCTTCATTTTAGATCGACAATGCTTAGTTTAAAAGTTTCTTGGGAGTTTCCAGAGGCGTTGATTTACATGATGATATCTACATAGGGAGCGGGTCCTCTTCACGGAGTCCGCCATGTTGCTCAGCCATGTTTCTACAGTAGCCCAGAGAGGACAAACCAAACACTGGCTCTAGAGAGAACCTTTTGTTTTTTTACGTTACCTGAAGGCCACCGTAGTTCTCCGACATGCTTATGAAACTGCGGTAACGTGAGCTGCAGAGTGCAAAAACGGCCACCCACCGTCTGATTTCCCACTAGATTCGACTGTTATCAGGCCATTAAATAGGCGTTATCAGTCGCTATAAGCACCATAGATGTGGGTCAGTAGGGACCTACTACACCTACTACATTGTAAAAGTGAAAATGAAACTTTAAAGCAACACATTCTAACATGTAAAACTGAATGAAACGTCACGTTTTGAGCACAAACAAAAAGGCTTCTTTAGGTTTATGCAACAAAACTACAACTTCTTTAGGTTTAGGCAAAGAAAAAACAGCGAGGCGAACGGGGTTACCACAGTTTTGCACTCGGAGGCTCACGTTACCGCAGTCTTGGATAGGGAGGAGTGAGCAAAGGGGTACTTAGTGGGTTGCAATCTGCAACCACAACACTAGATGCCACCAAAGCCTACACACTGTCCCTTTAAGTTCGGTGGCAACATTTGTGAAGATGAACAGATTTTGATACCAAAACCTGAAATGTATTAGTCAGTAAAGATGAATCGTCATGAAGTGTTTTTTCTCCATACAATCAATGTCTAAAGATCCATCTCTTTTAACCTTTAACAGTCATCATGAAGATGTGACATTTGTGCTCTATAGATAATCACTTTATGAAATGGTGGACAGTTTCTCTCTGCTAACCAGCACATTTTGACCTCCCCGTCGTTCCCCAGAGCTGTCAGAGGACGGTGGCGGCGAGCTGGAGTCGGAGGAGGAGCTCTGCGGCTCGCGCTCCTCCCTGGAGCGCCAGGGTCACCGTGGTAACACCACCGTGCACGTCTGCTGGCATCGCAACACCAGCGTGTCCATGGTGGACTTTAGTGTTGCCGTGGAGGTACCGGAAACCGTGTCTCTTTTTAATCGTCTTCTCTCTCCACACATCGCACGCCCCTGTCGCTGTGGCGTCCAGTCTTGTGTGTTTATTTCTGTGTGTTGTCCTCTTCTCCACAGGCAAAGGACCATTGATTCAATGTCCTTTGTCTTACTTTTCGTCTCATGTTTGTGTCCTTTTCTCTCTTCCACCTTGTGTCTCTCCATCTTCCATTTGTCTGTTTGTCCATTTTCCACCTGTGTCCGTCCACACCGATGTTACTAGAGGCCACTAATAGTCCGTCCAGTGAGTTGACGAGGCCCCTCGGCAGCCCTCAGGGGGCCACGTCTCTCTCTGTGGTTTGCTGGTACAGAACTCACAGCCTGTCCTTTAGTGACACCTGCTGGAACAGAGAGGTACTGCAACCAGCTCTACAAGACACCATGAAACTTCTGATCAATAGAGAGAACTACATTTACATTTCCCTATGCGTGTTTATATGTGATGTCAAATATGGAAGCAATAATTATGTGAAGCTTATTAGTATTAATTAATTCAAATATTGCTGAAGTATCACTCCTCCTGCCAAACAAGTAACATATTTTTAATTGTAATTAGGGCTGTCAATCAATTATAAACGCAGAAATGCAATCTACACATGCTGCTTATTTTGGGAATTAATTGTTTGGCATGTAAAATATCCATGTTTACCAGTGTTCAGTCTGTAAATGGCACAAATTGATATATTTAGATAGTTTGTTTCGTCCAACCAACGGTCAGAAATCCAAAGATATTCAGTTTATTGTCCTAGAAAACAAAGAAAAGAAGCATATCTTCACAATTGAAAAGCTGAAACCAGAGAGTGTTGTTATTATCATAAAAAAATCTAACACTCAGTGTTTTAAATGGTAAAGGTAACTAAAAATAAATCCTTATACCTGTTTATATTCCGTATTTTTTATTTACTAGGGCTGTCAATCGATTAAATATTTAATTGCGATTAATTGCAAATTACTGCAAATGTTTTATCTCTTAAATGTACATTAAAAGGAGATTTGTCAAGTATTTAATCCTCTTATCAACATGGGAGTGGACAAATATGCTGCTTTATGCAAATGTATGTATATATTTATTATTGTAAATCAATGAACAACACAAAACAATGACAGATATTGTCCAGAAACCCTCACAGGTACTGCATTTAGCATAAAACAATATGCTCACATCATAACATGGCAAACTCAAGGCATAAAGTGGGCATGTCTGTAAAGGGGAGACTCGTGGGTACCTATAGAACCCATTTACATTCACATATCTGGAGGTCAGAGGTCAAGGGCCCTCTTTGAAAATGGCCAAAATGTAATGTAGGTTCGTAGCGTTATTTAACCTCCTTCACGACATGCTAGTATGACATGCTTCTGGTTCCATATGATGCCAGCATCTTCACTCTAGCTTTAAAACTGAGCTGCTACAAGCTAAAAATTACAATTTGCGATAATGCGTTAAAGAAATTAGTGGCGTTAAAATGAGTTATGGTTATTATGGCGTTAACTTTGACAGCACTAACTGTAAGATATTATGTTTTGAAATTAGAACTAACAGATTTTTCTTTCCTGTCTTTTCCCCTGTTTTCTAACCCTATGATGGAATTTGTTTCACTTTATTTAGCCTTGCCCGTCTTTTGTTGACTCTTCTCTGTTGTGTTGTCCAGAACCAGCTGTCTGGTAACCTGCTGAGGAAGTTTAAGAACAGCAACGGCTGGCAGAAACTCTGGGTGGTCTTCACCAACTTCAGCCTCTTCTTCTACAAGTCACACCAGGTTAGATAAACACAGTGAAGTGGTCAAGCATTAACGCGTCGATGCATAAAGACGGTTAATGATTCTTTCTGCTCTCAGGACGACTACCCTCTGGCCAGCCTCCCTCTGCTGGGCTACTCCGTCACCGTCCCGTCCGAGTCGGAGAACATCCACAAAGACTACGTCTTCAAGCTCCACTTTAAATCCCACGTCTACTACTTCAGATCGGAGAGCGAGTACACCTTTGAGAGGTTCTTATTATATTCTACATTTACACCACAGTAGTCAAGCAACAGGACTCTCAGGAGAAATATTCTGGTGTGCAGATGAATAAGCTTTGAAAAGAAGGTTCCTTAGATACAGCTGTGCCATGTTGAAGCCAGACTGGATGGCGTGCAGCAGATGATAAAATGTTCATTACAACCAGTAGAGACTTGCAAAAATAATAATGTGTGTATAATAAATAGCTGTCTCTTATCTACACAGGCTCAAAAGAGGTTGTGTAATAATTGTTGTTTGACAATATTCCAAGTTCTTATGCAACATAGTCTGTATTGTCTTAGCTTTTTCTTGTGTTCCTTTTGAATTAAATCTAACTTTTTGGTGAATTCAACCCATGTACTTGCAAATAAAGCAGAGTCTTTTATAGCGGTTTATTTAAAGATTTAGGTGACAACATCCAAAATGTGCAGGCCGAGTACGGGTAACACTTGCTACATAGGTCAAAAGCTTGCTTCTTGTCTGCATCTTACTCGCAAAACATTGTTCCTTAAACTTTTGTTACCCATGCGCACTAAAACCTGCCTTATGGCACTGTCACCTGAAATAACAACTCGACCGTCAGACAGCCCTTTCGAACGGGGAACTGAAGCGGTTATCTATGCTCTCGCCAAAGCCAACAGACTCCTTTTGAAAAAAAAAATGTAATTTTGTCATGCAGAACACAGGAGCTGCTGTTCTACCGCTGCCTCGATCGGTTAGTTTGTTTGTGCTATTGTGTGACTTTGGGGAATCCGAAAAAACACTTTAAAAGTCGCACAATAACACAAATAAACCAACATCTACTGTAGGTAAAACACTGACTATGGATAAGTACCTCATACAACACGACTTCATAACACTTCAGTAATATTAGAACATATCTAATAATTCTTCTGGTCCACAGGTGGATGGAGGTCATCCGCAGCGCCACCTGCTCCGCCAGCCGCTCCCTGCCGAGCACCAGGAAAGACCTTTACTGATGAATCTGCACCGAGAGACACTCGCCTGGGTGAACATCTGGACTTCAAACACCAGAAAAGACTCATAGAATCACTACCAATGCCTCTGAAAAGTTGATTCACACACACACACACACACACATCCGTCTTATTTCTGCACCACTAGTGTCTGATCAGAGATTTAATTCATTAACGTCATTTTACTTTTTTTTTCTCCGCACAAAGTCTTGCTGTTTTTTTTATTTTTGTGTTTGTGCCATTGAGTGTTGTTCACATGCACACACACACAGATTCAATATTCACTCCCTACATCATATACCATGTTTACAATAAGGAGATACGCAAGTGAAATACATGGGAAGTATTTGGGACACTGAAGCATGAGTTTGTGCACCGTATTGTTGGTGTCGTGTATGACGACACGTGTGATGAGAGTAAAACATGTATATAAAATGCTTGAATAAGACCTGTGTGCATGTGAACACACTCTCTCTCTCTATATATATATATAATTAGATGAATTCAATGTGATGCCAGTTTGGACACAACATCCATCTTTTCCTTTTTGTAAGGCGACTTTTTGTACAGTACTTTGATACACTGTGAAATGTTTTTGTTTTTTCATGTTTCCTGTACGTTTTGTTTAGTTTAAAAGGACAAAAACTGCTTCCAACGCCAACAGAGATTCCACTGGTCCGTTTTGCCAAATACCTTCTCTTCTGTACTCCTTTTTAGTTTTCTGGATTTTACTATTCTAAATAAAGATGAGAAAAGATTGTGTTCATATGGAGAAAAAAAAAAATTAGACCACTCAGAAATTGATGTCTTTTGTTTTTATAGGGACAGAACCCCATTGGATGGGATGAGGACAACACAACACAGAGACAAATCATGAGTAACAATTCAGGAAAAAAAATCAATTGTGTTTCAAGGAAAAACTTTAATATAATCCGGCTTTGGGCCCTTCTGTGTGCATGTCTCCCCGTGTTAGCGTGGGTTTACTCCGGGTGCTCCGGTTTCCCCCACAGTCCAAAGACATGCAGGTTAATTGTTGACTCTAAATGTCCCGTAGGTGTGAATGTGAGTGTGAATGGTTGTCTGTCTCTATGCGTCAGCCCTGTGATAGTCTGGAGACCTGTCCAGGGTGATTACTGATAACGGATGGGATGGACTCTAATATAAAAGAAAAGATGCAACAGTGGAGGTAAGACTACTGCAATCCTTCAGTAATGACCAACATCATGGTAACAATGATTAACACAGAATTAATGCTAGCAACTAATAAGTCAAAGAGACTGACTGTTGCATATTGGCGTCATAGTAGGGCTGCAACTAACGATTATTTTCTTGATTAATCGATTAGTTGTTTGGTCTATAAAATGTAAAAAAATGTGGATCAGTGTTTCCCAAAGCCCAAGATGATGTCCTCAAATGTCTTGTTTTGTCCAAAGATATTCAGTTTACTGTCACAGAGAAGGAAAGAAACCAGGAAGTATTCACATTTAAGAAGCTGGAATCAGAGAATTTAGACTTTTTTCTTAAAAAAATTACTCAAACTGATTAATCGACTATTGAAGTAGTTGGTGATTAATTTAATAGTTGACGACTAATCGATTCAAGCGTGATTTTCTTCAATATACGGAGTCTGATTTGTATAGAACTCTGGATTTGCCCTTCTTCTCAGTCTCGTCCTTCTCTGAGCGCGTACTGGAGCCCGTGATCTCCATTCGAGTCATAGCTCTCGTAGCTGGGCAGTGAGGGCCAATCAGGCTGGTACGTCGTTGTGTTGTACACAAACGCCTCCGTGATGCTCCCCGCCGCCGGCCTCTTCTCACCCTCCGTCTTCCCCACCCACTCCTCCACCTCCAGCTGCACCTGCGTCCGCTGGTACATGCTGGGAACGCTTTCAAAGTCATCCAGGAACTCCAGCATCTTGTCGTCCACTTCGTAGATCTCTCCTCGGATTCGGTGGCCCCGGCCAGGGATATTGAGGAGGAAAGGGATGTTGTACTTGCTAGCGATGATTAGCGGGTATTTCTGGACGGTGCAGGCCGAGGCGAGGAACTCTGCCTTACCATTGGCGCTGTCAAACATGCGGTAGTAGTTGGGCTGCCCCTGTTTCAGGGTGCCATAGACGAAGACACGAGCCATGTGGATGCAGAAGGACACCTGTAAAATACAGCGAGGAGGAAGAAGTGTTTAAATACAGCTGGCTGAGCAACCTGTCCACATGTTTGTGTATCATTTTGTTTTTAGTAGGGTGGTCCTGAATACCATATTTTAGGGTTTGAAGCTTCAGTGAGAAATGTTCGAAAGTATTCGAAGCTTCGCGGCGCAGCAGGCTGACATGTTCTTCTGTCGGTCTGTCTCTATGAATTAGGGCTGCACGATTATGGCCAAAATGATAATCACAATTATTTTGATCAATACTGAGATCACGACTATTTATCACTACTGCTTTCACTTCCATGTTGTGCTACATTCCTCCTAATGTACAAATCTTTGCATCAAAACAAACTGGTCCTCGTTCACAGTGCGTGAAGAGGGTCGCAGGTTCAAATCTGGCTTGCGGCCCTTCTGTGTGGAGTTTGCATGTTCTCCCCTTGCTAACTCGGGTTTTCTCCGGGTTCTTCGGTTTCCCCCCACAGTCCAAAGACATGCAGGTTAGGTTCTAAATTGACTCTATTAAACTTTTCTTGCGTGTGATTGGTGAAATCTACTGTGTATTCTTTGTTAGTGTGCTGAGAGACAGAACCTGTAGAACTGCTTTGAGAAGCTTTGCCAACGTCATTTTGAAAGAACACCTTTGATTAAGATGAAGTGTCTCTGCTTTTATTGACGCTCTTTGTACTTTGTTGTCACAAAGTACATCGGCTCAATAATTCATTCACTGTCAGAGATAACCTCTGAAACACACTTGTTTTCAGATCATTGAAGCTGGGAAAGGTCCTTCAACTACATGGTAAACACCAATGGTGGAAGAAGTGTTACAACTAAAAGTCCTGCATTCAAGATGTCACTTAAAGTACATGCAGAATGGCCCATTCCAGAGTAATATCATATAATTGGATTATACTTATGAGTGCATCACTTTAATGTTGCAGCTGGTAAAGGTGGAGATAATTCTATTAAATATACTCTTCATTAATACTACATCATAATTAATTTGGTAATTATATTTTGTCTGCAAAGTAACCAAATGTAGTGGAGTAGTAGTATAAAGTAGCAAAAAATAGAAATACTCAAGTTAAGAAAAAGTACCTTAAAATTGTATAATTAAGTATAGTGCTTGCCTGGAGGTACTTCCATCCAACAAGGGCAATTTGTATCAGAATCAGAATCAGAATCGTGTTTATTGCCAGGTGTAAGAGGTATACACTAGGAATTTGCTTTGGTTTTGATGGTGCAAGTAAGCAGTAAATAACAAAGAATAGATAAAAAACGTTAGAATAAAACAAGAATAAAAGAAAGTTGAAATTCTACCAATATACAGTATACAAAATAAACTATAAATAAAAATAAATAAAATAGTAATAATAATAATAATGAATACTACTACTAATAATAAATGTAATAGTAATCCAGTTTGGATCCAGTTCTGGCAAGTCAATACTTACTACAGTATAATATAATACAGGGACACTGGAGAAATATGCCCATGTGTCACAGTGTTCCCAGTATGTCCACAGTGTGTTACAGTATGCAATTTGCTTTTTTAAAGTACATTTTAAAGACATTTGAGAAACTAAGCACAAGCTCGTAGCTGGCCAACTAGCTGCCAAGCACAAACAAGGGAAAAAAACACGTTTAAGGCACATACATGAACTGTTTTGCAATGCAAAACACTAAAAGGAGTCCAGTCTTACCATGTAATGTCGATGATGGCTCCTAGCAATATTATACGGAAAGGAGTCGCTTTGAGATACCTGAAGGCAACACCCGCCCTCCTCTCCCTCTGATTGGCTAGTGCTCGCAGCCTTCGATGTTTTGATTGGTTAATTTAGACACTGATTAATGGTGCCTTCAATGTTGTCGTGTTAATCGGGTTCACATATGAACTCCATATGAACTCCAACCTCTTGTGGTATTCACGACCTCGTTAGGTCTAAAGTTTCTGAAAGCTCCGATTTCGCGAGTTGTTGACGTTGACGTTGTTTTCCTCCGTGATTATTCCTTTGCATTTCCTGCATTGTGTCGCCCACTTTCTCGCTGTTAGCCTCAGTGGCTTCTAGATGCCCTACAGTAGCGTTAATATTGCCGTTGCTTAGCAGCGATGTCATAATGTACGAGTTCACGAGTTGCATTTGAAGGCACCACCAGTAGAGGTCGACGCTGATTGTAGTGATGGGAATTCCGGCTCTTTTTATTGAGCCAGATCCTTTGGCTCAGCTAACCAAAAAGAGCTGGCTCTATCGGCTCCCAAACGGCTCTTCGTTTTACCACTTCTGCCTTTTTATAATTCAGCCAAATTTAGTGCTGTTTTGACCTATGATTAGTATGTGTTCACATATATAACTTCAATTATTCAATATAATTATACTAAACCATATAATTTCTAGAATATCCTAATTTTATATGCTGCTTCATTTCCGACTGTCACTCATCTTGTCTGCTATTCGCGCACCACACTCTCTTTCTCTTTCTCTCCTCCTCTCCCTCCTGCTCTGTACCTGTAGACCGTCAGGGTGCCCTCCCTATTTGATGGTATGATCTTCTTATTTCACGAAAATAGTTCACCAAAATGTGTTTCTGAGAACATTTGAGGCGAGAAATAATCCATGAAGTTGCTGAATCCGTCTTTATTTTGGATCGACAACGTTTATTTTCAAAGATTCTCGGGAGTTTTGAGAGACGGCAAGTTGCGTCGGACGCCCGTGATCTGCATAAAGTAGACTAGCCCTCAACTTTATGCAAATGAGGAGCGGGTGTCGTGACGCTCCGTTTCGAATCGCGCCGCCACGCTACCAGAATGCATTGCGCGACTGCTTACATAGACAATGAATGGGAAGCGTGGAAAGCACGGAGGCTGTGGACAAGTACCATCAGTGCATGGAGTGCCACCGTGGCGCGTAGAAGATTGTCCTATCATTCTGCCTTGAATTAATTAAAGAACAAAGAAAAAAAAAAACGGCTCTCGGACGGGAGTCGGCTCTTATCTTCACTTAAAAGAGCCGGCTTTTTGAATCGGCTCGTTCGTTTCCGACACATCTGATTTCTCGATTACGTAAGATGACGTCAGCACGTCCGCAGCCTAGCAGCAGTAAAAGACGACGTAAACAAAGCAGTCAAGTCAAGCTAACGCTAAGTAACGCTAGCTCACGCTTCGTGAGTAAAATACTTATTGTAGCTGCATTCGGTTATATATGAAAGCCTGTTTTATTCTATTAGTGAATACAATTTTCATCTGCATGGTGACAGACTCACCGACTAAATGAAATTAAAGGAGTTAACAGGATACCGTTATTGCTAGCTACAGTAGCTTTAGCTAGCTTTAGCTGTAGCTCGCTATGTAGCCAGGTTAGGTTCAGATAGTGGTGTGACGCTTCTAGGCTACAGATGACCACCTGATCACAGAGATCTGGACCCGGACTGAGATGTTTAGCCTGATGGCGAACTGCTGCAACTGGCTGAAACGCTGGCGAGAGCCTGCAAGGTAAATATGATTATATTAATGATGCCAACAAGTGTCCTGATTATACTGAGATCAGCTGAAAGAATGAGTCTTCATCTGATGTTACAGTCCAGTTTGTAGTCAATATTATATAATGTTTTGGGTTAAAACAGATCATTATCCACTTTGTTTTTGCATATTACTATATATTAAGATAGCTAGGCATTTCTAAATTCAGTGGATTTGACCCTAAGTAATAAAGGTGATACTTAGTAATTAAGGTGATACTTTGATACTAAGTAATAAAGGTTATACTGCTCCCAGTAGACCACTTACACACCAAAAAACTGACAATAACCTGATATTTTCAGGTGGAATTCCATTCATTCATTCATTCATTCTCACTGTGCAATATCATTTTCCACCTGTGTAATTTTGTTAATAGTCTGTTTATTGTCAATACTGTATATACTGCTCCTATTTTTATAATTCCTTCTATTTAAATGGTTCATATTTTGTTACACTTTGTTTAGCTCTTTTTTACTGTGTTAGCTGATGCATCTTGTTTTTGCACTATCCCCTTTGCTGCTGTACATTGCAAATTTCCCCACTTCGGGACTAATAAAGGAATATCTGAGCTCTTATCTTATCTTATATTAAAATAGCTACGCATTTTCTAAGTTCAGTGGATTTGTGACCCTAAGTAATAAAGGTGATATGATGGATTTCTGTTATGCCTATATTTTAGCTGTCTTGGACCATCACAGCCACATGAATTGCACAGAAAGCACTAGAATTAAAATACTACCAGTGTTTTATTATTATCTGAAGTAAATGATGGTAAATAATGGAGGCTTGTTACAGATATTAATAGAGCTGGAAGGACTAGTTGACATAAAAAAGATATCTATCTATGTATGTATCTATCTATCTATCTATCTATCTACTATGGATTTTACATTTTTAAATTGCCTTGCCCTGCTTATTATGTGACATTTTATAGAGCAAACACTTAATATATTATTCAAGTATAATAATAATAATAATAATATTTGGTAGATAAATAGATCTTGAAAGTAATTCTATTAGTACTTTTTTATTTTATAAAGCAAACACTTAATAAATTATTCAAGCATAATAATAATAATAGTAATAGTAATAATAATAATACTAATACTAATATTTGGTAGATAAAAAGATCTTGAAAGTAATTCTATTAGTACTTTGTTTCAACTATTCATCTTGGATTAGAAGTGATGCAGTGTTCCCGTTCTGCTCCTCAAGCATGCTGTCTTTCTTCTCAGTATTTTATTAGCTGAGCGTCCCTCTGTGGATACAGAGCATGTAAAACATTCAGAGTGTGAAGCAGCAGCACCACCAAAATGTAATTGCAAAAGCTTAACCCACGTGGTGCCTGTGAGGCATCTGATCCGTTGGACTTAGTCAAGAAATCCTCCCCTAATCCTGCAGCCAGGTCTGTTCAGCGGGTCTCTTTCTTTTGGCCTGATGGTGAGGGGGTTTGTCGCAGCGAGGACAGAGCAGAGGTTTATGGGTTAGTGGACAAAAGGGCACACAGCGTTTCACCTTTTGGAGGTTTACAACAAGCGGCTGCCCTGATGAAGGCCAGTTGGCTGGAGAGGACGGTTAGATGGATAGTTCGGTTGATGTCTTTTCGGCGCAAGTGTCAAAGTTAAGTATGCAGGTTGTGTTTATGTGTACGATTTGGTAGAGATGCACCGATGCCATTTTTTAAGTCCCGATACCGATACAGATATCTTGGCTTTGGGTATCGGCTGATACAGAGTACAGATCTCATACCAGTGTTTAATTAATAAGCTGTATGCCTCACTGTGTGGAAGTGACTGTTCTTTCATGTGTAAGGCAACATCAGGCTCGACTTAAACATTGTTTTCGTAACTTTATAAAACAAAATGTAGCAAATTATTTATTTTTTTATTTCATTTATACAAATTGAATTTGTATTTATTATTAAAATAATAAATCGTACACCAGCAACTTGGTAAAAAATCTTCAAAATAAACAGAATTTTTATTTATAACAACTTGGTAAAAAAAAAAATCTAAATTTATAGGGATTACAATTCAAGTGTAATTCCTTTTGATGCAGCAAAAACATTTTAACAATTTAAACAGGAATTTAAATTCCAGTATATAATTTATATAGTATATAAACATAGAATAGAATAGATCGGATCCATTGTCACCGATATCCGATCCAGCTATTTGAGTCAGTATCGGACCGATATCCGATCCGGTATCGGTATCTGTGCATCCCTAGTGAAATGATTCTAGGTGAACAGAACACCGAAAAATCAATTTGTCAATACCACAATCAGCCAAATATTCTGAGAATAACCATCACTAATGTTGCCTGGAGCAAATATACTACATCTCTGTCTTGTTGTGTTTGTGTTTGTGTTTGTGTTTGTGTTAGCTGACTACGTGACTGTTGCTGACTCACCGTCACAGCCTATTGTGTAGATCTCTGATTGCGTTGGTCATTCAGATTATTAATTGGCTTATCTGTGTCCTCAAATGCATCATGAGGTCTTATAAGGTAGCTGCAGACACTGCCAACCTGGACATCTGGACGTGACCGTCGGTGGTCACGTCACATGTATTTATTTTCTCCCTAACAGGAAAGTGACTCTGGTTATGGTGGGACTGGATAATGCCGGGAAGACAGCCACAGTGCGAGGAATCCAAGGAGGTTTGTTATAATATTTTGCACATTTTTCTTGTTTTAAAACAAATCTTTATAAATAATAGAAAAGATGAGTTTGTAAACCATGTTCTCCATCTTGTTACGCCTCACTTACTCTTCTGTTTAATATTCATTATCATGTTTATTTTACACCAAACTGCCTGAGTTATGCCTCGTCTCTTTTATATTTTATCACCGTACATAATAAGTTCATATATTGTAATTTTAGTCCTATTTTATTTTTCTTCCGTATTTTATATGTCTAAGGAAAATGTTGATATTCCCAACGGCCTCATCTTTTTCCTCTGTCTTTGCATTTCCTGCATTATGTTACCCGCCTGCTAGCATGCTAAATTGTTGCCTCTGTGGATTCCAGACAGCTGGCTCTCTGCGCTCACTGATTTCGGTGTAACACCGTCACGCATTGTCTTTGCTAACATGATTTCTGTTTGCTGTTGTTTCGCAGAGAACCCCGAGGACGTGGCTCCTACGGTGGGTTTTTCCAAGGTCGACATGAAGCAGGGCAAGTTCGAGGTGACCATCTTCGACCTGGGTGGTGGGAAGAGGATCCGGGGCATCTGGAAGAACTACTACTCGGAGTCGCACGGCGTGGTGTTCGTGGTGGACTCCAGTGACGTGCAGAGGATCCAGGAGACGCGGGAGACAATGGCCGAGGTCCTCCAGCACCCGCGCATCGCAGGGAAACCTGTGCTAGTGTGAGTGGAAATTACAAAGTGTGGAAAAACAGACTGACTTGTGAAAGCGCAGAGGGCGAGCTGTAAAAGTTGAGGTGATAATAGAGAAATTACCCGGCCTAAAAGTCTTTGGTCCAATTTGTTGCTGAATACGTGAACTGCAGGTTGATTCCTGCTTAATCAGTAATCAGGGCACAAAGCACAATTTGAGGCACGGAGAGGTTTTCTCCAGGTATGCAGATAGTTGTAATCAACAATCCACAATCAGGGCGGCCATATTTCCATAAGATTTCCATAAGATTCCCAGCCACTAATAAACTGCAGCCATGCAAAGATGGAGTTTGATAACTGTCCTTGCAGAAACTTTATCTTTCTTTTCAAAGATTGTACCTGGAGCTAGTCTAGTCTAGTCACAGGAGAGGCGTTTGCAAAGTTTTGTATTTATTTAGTTAGCTATTAATCACTTTATTCCTCTCTGCTTTCAGGCTCGCCAACAAACAGGACCAAGAGGGAGCGCTGGCGGAGGCAGACATCATAGAAAACCTGTCGTTAGAGAAGCTTGTTAACGAGAACAAGTGTCTCTGTCAGATCGTAAGTGTTTGTGCACCTGTTGGCAGCTGAGTGACATCAAGAGTATTCGGTTTAACTGCTATTTCACCCAAATATAGACAAAGACAGCATGTAGTTTGGTGGCTGCTTTCTTGCAAAAAACACATGTGCATTAAAATTAAGTTTGTATTTTTTTTGAGAGGTTTTATCTCTCAATATATGTCCCTACCGTAGGAGCCATGCTCTGCCGTTCTAGGCTATGGCAAAAAAGTCGACAAGTCCATCAAGAAGGGCCTGAAGTGGCTCCTCAACAACATCGCCAAAGACTACGAGGCCATCACGGAGCGCGTGCAGAAGGACACGGCCGAGCAGCGCGCTCAGGAGGACCAGGACAAGAGGGAGAGGATGGAGAGAGTGCGGCAGATACGACAGGAGAGGTGAGGATAACACGCGGACCGTGAAAAAAAAACATCATCTTTGGAAAGCTTTGAGAGCTTTACTCATTTTTGTTTTTCGCAAAAATTATTTTTTAAATGTGTTAACAGCTTTCTCTATAAAGGGCTGTCGACTCTGGAACACATTACCAACTGAAATCAAGTTAATTCCACAATTAAAGTCCTTTACAACAAAGGTTAAGGGCTAGCTAAAAGCAAAACAGCTGGTATCCATTTTTAGCAAATTGTACTGTAAATTATTGAGGTGTGTATTGTGGTTTTATGATATAGAAAGCTGTATATTTTAATTACATTCTTCACGTAAAAGCCCAACTAGGGACAAAAGTTGAAAATTAGCAATAGCTATAAACTCTCTCGTGCTCCGCGTCAGAACTAGTTTATTACTACTACTACTATTTCTTATTGCACCCACTGTTCTAATAGAAACAGTAGATGGAAAAGTCAGTCAGATAAGGAAAGAAATGCATGTTGGGAAAGATAAAGGACGTTTATTCGAAAAGAGAAAACTCCCACTGAACGGTAGACATAAGTGTCATTAAATCTGATCTCAGATCCATTTTTGTTTTATCAAAGTAGGGGTGCATCATCATCTTGTTGCGTCCACAGAGATCGGCAGGAGCGGGAAGAGGCCGAACGTGAGGGCAGGCAGATCCAGGAAGAGGAGCTCGATGAGGATAACATGCCCAGCCCCTTCCAACCAATGAGCAACGTGATCTCTGAGGTGTGTTCAGACGTCACGGGACGGCGAGTTGCTGCGTTTGAAGTTATAGTTTTTTTAGCTTTCATGTTCCTTTTCAGAACGAGGATAAAGAAAAGGAGAGGAGGAGGCAAAGAGAGGCGCAGGAAGCGAGGACCAACAGCCCGAAGACGGATCAAGAGGAAGAGGAGTACGAGGACGATGACGAGCCAGACGACACGAGACAAACGCCGGAAAACGCCAATTCAGGTGAGCATGAAACCTTTTTCATTTCAAACTTTTCTATTTGAGTTTATATACAACTTTGTGGTTGGGAATAGCTGGATAACTCCCCATGATTTCAATCACTTGGCAAAATATGAAATGTGCTTTCTGCCAAGATATTTATTTAGAAGTTGCGTTAAAAAAAAAAAAAAAGAACAGATAAAATGATCAGTCTAGATGCAAGGGCGGCTTTTCAAAAGCCAGAGCTTGTAGATAAACACAACGCAAGATATCAAATCTGTTTTCACTGTGAAAGCAAATAGTTAATGGAGAGACTGCAACAAATTGAGATTGAGATATTTCAAAATGTCCAAACTGTCTGATATGTATCCTCTTTTTCTTCTCTAAGCTCAGAGTATTGAATGTCTGATGGATAAATAAACATAGTTACACATTAAGAAGATAATAGCATGATAAATGAAGGGATAAAGGGATAGGGATAATTGCTTTTGTTTGATTGTTATTAATGCCTTTTAAACGTCACACGACAGGCGAGCAAGAGAAAAAGAAGACGAGGAAGCTGCACCTGAAGAGGAAGCACAGGGTGGACCCGCTGAGGACGGAGGACGGGCCAGCAGAGAGTCCCACCCCTCCACCTCCTCCAGGTCAGTCCGTCCTTTAAAGTACTGTTGTAGATCCTAACTGTATCTCTGTGTAGTTTCACTGTTCCTACTCAAAGGTCCCGTATTGTGCTCATTTTCAGGTTCATACTTGGTTCTTCTACTAGAACATGTTTACATGTTGTACTATTAAAAAAAAAACTTTATTTTCCTCATACTGTCTGCCTGAATATGCTTGTATTTATTGTCTGAAACGCTCCGTTTTAGCACATTTAAACAGAATGGCGTTGCTAGGCAACAGTTTGGGCCCATGTTTACTTCCTGTCAGCTGATATCATTCACATACGCTGCATCAGGGAATAAACTGGGACACATTTAGAATGTTTAAAACAAAATAATAAATATTGTATGTTTGTGACATCACAAAGTTACAGAAATCCTGACGGCTTGTTTCAAATGCACAGTTTCTGATTTCCTTCTGGTGTGTATTTCTCCTTGGCCATACTTTCACAGTATTTATATAGCACTTAAACCTGCTATATAATAAAAAAAGGCATGAAAATCTCATTTTTTACAATATGGGACCTTTTAAATATCAGCTGATTTAACTGTTTACTGGTCAAGTTAGTTCAGTTCGATCATTATTAACTTTTACAGCTTAAATACACATATAAAAAATAATAATATTTATAATAAAATCCTTTTTGAAAGCTAAATCCATTATCTGATTTCATATTCTTTTTTTCTCTCTTATTATTTCATTTTATTTTTTATGTATTTACTTTTTAAAATTATTTGATTTTAGTATTATTATTATTATTATTATTTATTATTTATTTATTTATTTGTTTGTTTCCCTTAATGTGACCAACATGGGATGGGGTGGGGGGTAAGCGGTGGTCCCTTTTCTGTTTTTATTACATGTCAAGGACAATGAGTCTACATTTGATAAGATGACTTTTGCCATGTCTGCCGAAAAAAAAAGAAAAAAAGATTTTGACATAGTGCCAAACCAAAGCAAGTTTATGCTGACAGAAAAGGTTTAGGCTTCTTACACCAACCCTTCTTACATTCATTATTTTGTACACTTCTCATTAAATTTAGAATCTAAACATGAAAGAAAGAGACAGAATAAAATATATGTGTATTATATATACCCCAAAATTAAAAAAAATGATACACACACTAGTGTTCATACATCAGTTTTACATTTGTTAATCATCTTATTTTGAAATATTTTTTAAAATCCATTTTTTCATACATTAATTGTGCAGTTTTAAAGTCCACCAGATCTCTCAATTTGAGAGCATGCGAGTTTATAAATAATATGTTGCTTGTGTTAAGTCACTGCTCATGCAAACCGAATATTTCCTGCTGCTGCCTCTTCACATTAAAAAATGTTCCACTCATGACCCGGCTGGAGGCTTTTATTGTGAAGAAACGCATTGTATCAATGGAGCACTTTGACAACTGATGATGATATTGTAGGAAGGATGTAAGTAATGTGTTATTTTGTTGTTTAACTGCTTGATCTTCTTTGATAAAGTGAAGCTTTCTATCCAGGAAGTAGCCAGTGTCGTTGTCTAGCTATAGATTGTCAGATGCATTGTAGTGTTGTCATCTTTGTTAATCCTTCTGAGTGACCTCGAATCTGTGAAGGAGAAGAACCCGCCTGAGCATCACTTTCTTTTTTTAGGTTTTGTCCTGATCACTGTGTATTTATTCTGTTTTTTTAGTGGGATGGGCGACACCCAAAGTTTCTAGGCTGCCAAAACTAGAACCACTCGGGGACTCGAGACATTCTGGTAAAGATGCCTCAGTGTGAAGTCCGGTCGTTCTTCATCCCTCCTCACTGTTAACCAACTATTAAACCTCATGCATTACTTCCTGTTTGCCTTGCTAACCTGCTCTCATTGACTAACCGTCACGACACTGAATCAGTGTTTCCTCTATGCATTTCTTTTTCTTTTGTAGCTTTATCATATCAAATGATTGTAAATAGATGCGCTACTTTGGTTTTTCTAAGGAGAAAGTCTGGGGCCGGTTGCACAAAGCACCTCAAGTTAAAAATGTTCCTTTAAGTCCAACTTAAGGTTTCCTTAAAATACAATTGGTTGCACACAACACCCTTAAGTCTTATCCTTAAGGTTTCCTTAAAGTGTACACTTAAGTATTTAAGGTTCATGTATTTGTTTTGTAGTTTTATCATATAAAATGAAAATACTTGTTGTAAGTAGTAGGACTACATTAGTCTTTCAAAGGAGAAAGTCTGGGTTAAAAGTTTCCTTTCAGTCCAAGTTAAGGTTTCCTTAAAATACAATTGGGCACAAAACACCCATAAGATGTCCTTAAAACGTATACTTAAGTATTTAAGGTTTTTTCCTTAAACTTAAGGAATCCCTTAAACCGTTGCACAAAAGACCTTGGCAACCAAAGACAGAAAATAACAAGCTGACAAACTTCTAACAGAAACATAGAATATATATAGAGATTATTTTTAACTGTGTAAACTGGGGTATAGGTAAGGGGTGGGATTGTAATATGAAGATGATAGTAGTGACATTTAGCTAAGTGTCAAACTTAAGTGTAAAACTTGAGGTGCTCTGTGCAGCCGGCCCCCCCGGTTTGTCTCACAGCAGTAGTGGTGGATGTGGCGCTGCAGAGGAAACACTGAACTCTGTCTGCCTCAAGACGTGTGTTGACTGTTAATTAGCATCCCACACATCACCGTCTTTCTCTTCTCCTGCGTCTCGCCGCAGCGTTTGTTTGAATGAGTGTGGATCCTTCATGGTGGCGTCCATCTTTCTCAACTCACAAAGGCTTCTCTGTGTGTCCGTCTCCCATCTAACCGCCATTCTCTCTCTCTCTCTCTTTGCTTAAATAGATAGAGCTCTAATATATTTTGATTCCAGGACTCGATGGATCACTAACCTTTCTTCCGTCCCCTCCACAGAATTTTACAAGAAGCCGCTCCCGCCTCTCGCGAACAGGCCTCGGCCTAACGGCGACGCTCATGACGTCATTTTTTAAACCTAGATAGAGGTCCGTCCAATCATGGCTCTCCCCTTTTTTTTTGCTTTCTGTCTCAAGCGAGCGGTGCAACCAAACACAGAGACTCCTGACGTGGGAACGCCGAAAACACAGGAGCAACATGGGAAATGAAGTCCTGCTCAGAAGCTGTTCTATTCAGTGGGAAACATTGAACCTGCCTGAACTGATTTAACGTCAGGTTCTGTCTCCACACGACAAAATAACTTTTTTACTGTTAATATCAGTGTTATAGACACTTTGGACTCCGTTTGTCCAGCTTTTAATTGACAAAGAATGTACATATGTCCGCTATAACCTTATATAAATATATATATCTTTATGTCTGTTACAGAATAATGGATTTGTACACACGCCGCCATTAAAAATGACCATTTATTTTTGCACCTTCGGTTTTGTAGTGTAAACAAAGGTGATATCTTGGAAGTGGCTTTTCACAGCTGAGTGCTTTAAATTCCCCCTTTTTACAACTCTGAAATGAGTTGAATTATGGGAGTACTTTGCTATACTACGCTGTACTGTACAGGGGAAAGTGTTACACTACATTATTATTGGTCAATTTTAGTAATGAATGTCTTGACATTTCACTTTTTACAGCCATGAAAAGATTTGTTAAATCTGTAATAGGGAGCATTTTCTGTCTCTTGCCAGCAGCATCATTTTATTTATTGTTAAAAATGTAAACATATGAAAATATATTTGTCTACAGGGCTACAGATTTTTGTACGCATTCTGCTGTTTACACTGTGTATGTGTTTTTAAAGTGATATTTCTCCTGAGGCCTCAGACTCGCTGCCTCTCAGGTGGCCCCGAGGTGTGAGCCAGCGCCGCCGCTGTTGTTGTTGTTCCAGCTTTTCCGTCTCCCGTTTTCACTTTGAAAATAGCTGAAAATAGATAAAGTTGCATCTCAAAAAGCACAAACTTGGAACACAACGTTGCCCCAGTTAAGTTTCCGTGTGTTGGAAGAGTTAGTGGGACGATTAGGGAGGAGAGCGCATCATTACATCGACACCTGGAACAGCCGATACTGGGTCAGAACACATGAGAATATGTGTAGCAGAAGTAAGAAATATCACTTTGAAACGACTATATTGTATTTCAAATCTATCGTACAGCACTCACTCTCTTGTTAATGAGCTAGATGTATGAAAAAGCATATTTTTTCTACGCAGTTTGGATTTTATAACAGCACAATTAAAGATGTTTTAAATATATTCTTGACTGATTAGAGTCCATTTGTTCCTGTTTGCAGTATTCCTACATTATGAGCAGCTGCCACTAGATTGGAAATGTTTGTTGCTCTGGCACCCGAGTCGACTGTTATCAGGCCATTAAATAGGCGTTATCAGTCCCTATAAGCATCATAGATGTGGGTCAATAGGGGCCTACTGGGCCTACTACGCCTACTGCGCTGTAAAAATGAAAGTGAAACTTAAAAGCAACATGTTCTAACGTGAAACTGAATGAAACGTCAAAATCTCACATACTGTTTTAGCGTAGTAAATAGCATGTTAGTATGGATGCGACAATTGTATATGGAGCAGCTCCAGAATTTATACTTCAACACAAGTTTGAGACCTGGTTTCTGGCTTTGAGAGGGAGTAGCTCATGTTCACAAATACTGATTGAACTTTATTAAGCCATGGAAGTAACATATTGGAATTCTTAATTTAGGTGATGTTCCCCTTTAACCTGGGCTTTCCACCTTTTCGTCACACAGCAAATGACAAAAATTAATCAAAGCAAGAGCGATCAATCAGATTTTGGTGAGTGGTTTTGCAAATCATATTTTTGCTAAGGCCTAGAAGACATATCAGTCACCTCGGTTTCTGAGCACAATGAACTGAATGAACTCATTACAGTAATAAAACACACACACACACAGTGACTCTGGACGCACCATCTCTTTTGTTTCTGGTCACACAGTGCAGAAGTGATTTGTCACTGAAACAAATTAAACTGCCCAGGGCAAAAACATTTGTCATCGTGGAATCGTGCTGTATAATAAAACAACCATGCTAAAATGAGCTGAGGGGAGAAAAAAGTGACACCTGCTCCAAAATGATGCAAAATTTAAAAAAAAAAAATTTAAAGGATGGTTGATTTAAAGCTGCAGTGGGTAGAAATGGAGGAAATATTATTAAAAATGTTATTTTTATAAAAACGTAGTAGTGTTTGAGACAGGTAATCTGAAAAGAATCCCTCGGTGTCCTCCGGTGTCCTCCAATGCTCCTGATGGCATCTGCTAGATTTCAACAACCTAACGGAGCCGAGCTGGAGCCTTGCCATCTCTGAGCAGCTGTCAATCACAAGCGAACTCCGATCAAACGGTCAAACTAGGCAGCGCTGATCAAATATGAATCAATATTCTGTTACTGTAATGCTTATTTCGTAGTGTACTGTTTAGCTGGAAAAAAGAGAGAAAGTTGGTGACCCGGCAGCCATGTTGTGATCAGTTGAGGAAATACCAAGCACCGCCCACCAGTAGGAGCACAGCCAATAGGAACGCACTCTCTCTGAAATGACTTGTGATTGGCCAAATAGATAAAT
Organism: Sebastiscus albofasciatus; assembly: GCA_916701655.1. NCBI lineage: Eukaryota > Metazoa > Chordata > Actinopteri > Perciformes > Sebastidae > Sebastiscus > Sebastiscus albofasciatus. The sequence continues at coordinate 45,359 of CAKAOI010054665.1, forward strand.
AGATTTTTTAAGGCCTGAAAACAGAGCCACGAGGAGATGCAGAAGTCTCTCTCAGAACACTTGAATTACAATATGCTGAAAGGTTATTATTAGGGGTGTAAGAAAATATTGAGTATCGCGATATTTCTTTGTGATACTGTATCGATTCTCAAAAACACTATCGAGTTTTGATTAATAGTTTACATGCAAAGATTTACTGAATTTATTCTGTGAGTTTCCCTAAAATTCGATTTTAAAAATCTCAGTATATCGCGATATATTGAATCGTAACCCATGTATCGCGATACGTGTCGTATCGTCAGATTCTTGCCAATACACAGCCATTAGTTATCGCGGAATTTTTGCCCAATGGTGCCAAAAACATTCTGCCTACTGCAGCTTTAAATCCCTTGTTGACAAAGTAATTATAAATTTACAAAGCGCTAATGAGAGTGGGCTGCCCTCATGTTGGAGAGAAATATCTGCGGGACTTTATTAGGACTAAAAAGAGGAAAATGAAGCCACAAAGAGATTATGATTTTTCACAATTTGGAAATGAGCTTCAGCAATCTGCTTTCCTCTAAAAATAGTTGCTGTTAGACATCGTGCAGCATCTGTTAGCAGCTTCTACAGGCCATGTCACTTGCAACCAGAACATTGCAATAATGTGCTGTCTCATTACTGCTCTCCCTGTTGTCGATACGCAGACAGGCTTCATTTAAGTGAGTGATGTCATGACGCTGGGAGCTGAGATTCGTGCATTGATGCTGCTGCCGAGTCCTGCAGGACGAGGAGCGGCAGATGCACCGGTGCCCTTAAGCAGATGCTCTCAGACATCAATCCCCCGCTCATTATGCGTGCACACTCCTTGATATCAATCTGTTACGTCCAGTCCATTCCAGGAGCGATTTTGTGATGAAGCGTTGTAATTTGCTTTCCAAAATCTGCTCTGTTTTAGTTACTGACTTTTACCCAGATTGCCTCTCAGCAAACCCCTAAAAGTCTGCAAGTTTAACTAAGGAAGTTTTCATGTCAAGCAGCCTATACAATTGTTAAAATTACAAAAATGCCTCAAGCAGCCAAAGCTGGAGGATTATAAAATGAGGCCGCATTGCATTTTTTTCGTCTATTGAGGATTCTGTCAGTGGAGAAATTGGTATCTCTTCCTCTGCTACAATGGGTGTCTCTCTGCATTGTTGTGCAAATGTAGGTGCAGAGTTTGATCGTATAAAAATGTTCTGCTATCAAACTCCATTGTAGCGGCGTCGGAAACATTTCAATTTGACATCAAGTTGTTCCGTGAGAAAACAGCGAGGAGCTGTTTTACTGTGTTTTTAACTTTTATTGTGACATTCTCACTTTGCACAGCATATATGTATGGGTGACATATTCATTAATGTATGTAGATATAGAAACATAAGGAATGCAGATGAACAGAAAGCTAGTTTGTCCTTTAAAGGAACAGTGTGTAACATTTAAGGGGATCTATTGGCAGGAATGGAATATTAATAAGTATGTTTTCTTTAGTGTATAATCACCTGAAAGAGAATGAGCCGTTTATATCTACATACGGGTCTTCGTCACAGAGACAGCCGCCTTGTCTCTACAGTAGCTCAGAACAGACAAACCAAACACCACAACGAGCGAGACCCGTTGCTCATGTGAGTACATCCCAGTAGGAAACACACAGGCATCATGGCTTCAGCAAGAGAGATGTCACTTGCGCAACTTTTGGGTGCGTCGTCTTTCAAATTACGTATCTTCAACAGTTTTACGACAAAAATGCAACTTTCTTGACTTGCAAAATTATCTTTGAAATTGACAAACATGAGATGTGTAATTCATGGCGCAATTCAAACAGGATCAAAAAAATGTTTGTCTGTCGCCGTTGACTACTGTACATATTTGTTCCGAAATAAGGTCCCGTGGTGGTCCACCGGAAGGGGCGGGACTTCGCCTCTCTATTCATGTTTTCACGTTTTTGCATCGGCCACACGCTTGGCACATGGAAGAAGTTTCCGTTGGTTGCAATCTGCAACCACACCACGAGATGCTGCAAAATCCTACACACTGCTCCTTTAAGTCATTGCCAATCTTCAAGTTCTGAGGTCATCTGTGATCAGATTGTGTCACATATTGATTGACCTCTGCATTTACTGTACATTTATATCTATGGGCTCATTGAAGGAAAGTTGTCAGTTCATCCAAAAGTCATATTAAAAGAGTTGTCAATGATCTTCTTGGGTTTTTCAAAGACTTCTGGGTATTTATTTTTCAGAAAATTGGAGTGTTATAGCTCTATGAATAACTGAGGCTTGGTTTTCGCCACTGTATTGTACACGGCTAGTATAGAAAGATGTTACCTCTTAGAGGATAAAGTGAATACATCTATTCTACTAACTCTAATCTAAGCACATACTGCATCATTATTTGTAGTGCTTTTATTTTGACAACACATCTCAATCAAAATGTGTCCAGCACCATTTCTTTTTGTTTATTCCAAATAAAACCACATCTTCTGGAAACATAAAACGCACCACTTCCCGTGCTCCGGAGCATTTATTTTTTCTCCGGGAATGACCTACAGCAGCAGGCGCTGAGCGTTTAAAACAGCAAACATAAAAGTTCTCATGTGCAGGGAATAGGTTGAATCACTATTGTGTTAAATCACTTGGCAACAGCGAGCAGCAAAAGGGCCGTGAACTGAGATGAAATATTTTTTGGGCAGTTGTGCTTGTTGCCAGTAGAGCAACCATTCATCTGAAAATGTTGCACGTAGCATGTTGTTAATACTTCTTAGGGAAATACTGCATAAAATACTGTACACATGGCTGGAGGAGACATTTACTCTGGTATTGAGATTGAAAAGATCACGTTATTAGATATTTTTAACAAGTCTAACAAGTGCAATTGCATTAGACACCAGGGAAAATCATGTATAATTTAATACTTCAAACAAGTGATATAAAGTTGAGATTGAATTATAATAAGTGTGTCAAGTGGTAGAGATGATTTCTTTCCTTCTGGGAGAGACCAAGCAAAAAAAAGTCAAATTAAAGGATGAAGCTGGCAAAAATCTATATTTTTCTCATTGTCAACAAGAGTAAAACCAACCATCCTACTAACAAGCATTATTTATGCAGCCAAAGCAGATGTTTCTGTTCCATAGAGCTGAATTATTGCACAAAATATGTATTAATCCGCAGATGAAAATAGTCCCTGACAAATGAAACGTTAGCTAAAAACAACAGCTAGTTTAGGAAATAAAAAAGATAAAAGATTTTAAAAAGGAATACAGATTTGTGTAGCAGAGCTTTCTTTTTTTTCTTGTTTACTGCCCCATTGATTATCTCATGACTCCTCAGTCAGTCATAGAACCCATTTTCATTCACATATCTTGAGGTCAGAGGTCAAGGGAACCCTTTGAAAATGACCATGACCGTTTTTCCTCACCAAAATGTAATGCAGATTTGGAACGTTATTTAATCTCCTTCGTGACAAGCTAGTATGACATGGTTGGTACTAATGGATTCCTGAAGTTTTCTAGTTTCATATGATACCGGTGTCTTCTTTACTCTAGCTTTAAAACTGAGCTAGCTACAACCTAAAAATCACAAGTTGCGTTAATGCGTTAAAGAAATTAGTGGCGTTAAAACAAATTTGCGTTACTTTGACAGCCCTGGTATAAAGTAATTAAAACTAGCTCCATCTCGTCCAGCTACAACACTAAAATGCTGTCTAATACTGTCATATATCAATCATGAGTGCAAGAACGAGTAAGTTTTGACACATAAAGTATATTTTATTGATAATATGTCTGTAGTTTTACTTGAGCAGGACTTTAAAGGAAGGACTCGGAGTGAAAATATCTGCAGCCCCGAAGCACCGATGGAGCTTGTGTCTATACGCTCCCTATTACACCTTGAATGAGCAGAAGTAAAGCTCCTATGTAGTGTGAAGCAGCTAATAATGAGATGAGCATGAAAGGCATTCAGTGTCTCACTCAAGGACACATGTGGGCTGATGGACGCCGACTGCATGCAGAGATCAGATCTGTGGCCACTGAATCCACTCAGTATGTGGATATTCTCATCCTTTCATCATCATCATTATCTGTAACCGCTTATACTATTCAGGGTCGCGCGGGGGAGTGGGGCGGCGATCCCAGATGACATTGGGTGAAGGCGGGGTACAGGTCGCCAGCCTATCAGAGGGCTGACACATAGAGACAGACACCCATTCACACCTACGAGTCAACAATTAACCTGCATGTCTTTGGACCGTGGGGGGAAACCTGAGCACCCGGAGTAAACCCACCACCTCCCACCCACCCCATAATGCATAAAAATGTACATTTAGTCAAATCTGGATCCAAAAGAAGCTGTTTTGACACCACTGCCATGATATAATTGATCATGCACCATGCTGTGCACGCTGCAGGAAGCTCCTACTCTCTTCCTGTGCGGTTAAAAAGACAATAATCTGAAGGAGAGTTAGGACACATTACGATGATAAGCCATTTCCTGTGCCTTTCATCTTACATCATACACCATAGTAGGGGATCGGGTAACCAGGCTAGTACGCTCTGTCTCCCTGCATGTAGTAGTAGTAGTACTAGATCTCTGTTATGCAGTTTTAAAAAATGCCCGTGGTGAGTTGTGTATCAACCTGTCATGAAACCCCACAGGTTACACAAAGAGCTAATAATGAACAAGTTGTGCTCTGGCTCGTGGTGCATGCATCTGTCTTTAGAATAAGATAGAACAGGTAATAGGTAATTGAATGTGCTTGTGTGCTGGAGGGGGTTACGCTACGCAGCAGTAGGTTGAGCCTATAGGGAGTACACAGAGAATCACTGCTGCTTTAACCCCCCAGCGGTCGCTTCTTACAGCCTGCAGAGGGCAATGCAGCTCCAGTAATCCCTGCTCCACACACAGAGTTGGGGGAATCTTCCTTATTCATCTGGAGCTGAATTTAAGGATGTTTCCAGGGCTCAGGAGAAGCAGGATCTGCAGGGTGGTTTTAACTAAAGAGCACAAAGCTTTCATCCTTTTAATGTAAGCCCGTGTCATGTCTCATTATGTAACTAAACAGGGGAGAAAAAGGGGAAGTCGGAGCACGTCATGAGCAGATTTTGAGTCTGCAGAGCAGCTGCTAAATGTACACAGTGGCTGGTTAAATGTACATTTAATGCTGTTACATACAGAGATGCTGCCAGCAGGGGAGCAAAGGGTGAATTATTACTGAAGAATTTGTATTGAGGTGAAGGGACGAGGGTTTACACCAATACAAGCATATAGTTTATGTAAAAGGACAGAAAATCGAGCCCAAAATATTCAGTTTACTGTCATATAGGACACAGAAAAACAGTAAGTATAAAGCCGGATTTATTTTGACTTCTTTTTGACCAAAAATCTTCTGACATAGTCCACTAATTTGGAGCTTTCAGTCACATCTTGTGGCCTTCAGCAGCTGATGGAGTTTGCTCAGTTGTTGTGTTTGGATGCTTTATTTTATCAGGTGACCAAGGTGAGAAATATTGTCAATACAGGTGGTCAGACTCGTGGATGGTACTTTACTGTCACAGTTTGGTCAACAAATCAAATGACACTGATATGCGAAATAAAAATAATGATAATATATCAATAAAATATATACAAAATAATACGAATAAAATAAAAGAATAAGAATATATTATTCATATAAATATATTATTATGATATTTTTCCTTTTTATAATTAGTATTTTATTGAATATTTACATAAACATTGTCACATTTTGGTCAATAAATTAAATGAATCCTGTATATAATAATGAATAATAAATAACAAAATAATAATAATAATAATAATAATAATATAAAATATAAACCAAATTAATTAATATAAAATAATATTTTTTCTTTTAGAATTGATATTTTATTGATTTTTTACATAAGCATTGTCACATTTTTGTCAATAAATTAAATGAATCCTAAATGCATAATAATAATGATAATAACAGTAATAATTAAAGAACTAAATAATAAATCATAAAATAGGATAATAATAATAATAATAAATAAAATAAAATAAAATAAAATAAAATAAAATGAAATGAAATGAAATGAAATAAAATGATTAAAAAAATTATTAAATAAAAAATGAATAATAAAATAAAAACAAAATACAAAAAGAAACTGAATCAAATATATATTTCTACAATAATCTGCACCATGAGCTAATCTAATTTACAAGCAACCAATTAGTTCTCAAACACATAAAAAGTGTGTATCAGCTATCGGACAGACATGAAACTGTTTGGAGTAGGTTGTCATGAGTTCCTTTAACATATTTTATCTAGAGTTTAGGTAACAGATGAACTCTGTTTCTCTCTTTGAAAACCCACATATCAAAGTGCTGATTCCTCCTTTTGTAGTTGGCAAATGTTGCTAATTGCGATCCAGTGTGACTCACCTTTATGTAGTGTTGCAACGCAGATTTAGTGACTTGAAAGTCCTTTTTGGTGTTTTCCATCTTACTGTGTATCCCCTGCAGAGACGTTATCTTTGCTGTTTGATTGCATGTTGGTCTGGTTGCAGCTTCTCAAATTCCTGCTTCTCTGTACTTTATATCACTGTTTTTCAATACCTTTGGGGTTCACGCTGTTGTTTGGGCAAAAAATAAAACTGTTTAAAGACGTCACATTGGGCTCTGGGAAAATGTTTCTGACATTTGATTTAATTGTTAATCAAAACAATCATTTGTTGCAGTCCAAAGGCACAACATCCAAGTTAAAGCAATTGCAACAATAATAATAATGATAATAATATAAACATAAAATGCATACAAATTAATAATACAATATAATGTACTTTTTGTAATTAGTATTTTATTGAATTTTTACATAAACATTGTCACATTTTGGAAAACAATTAAATGACTTTGATATGCAAAATAATAATAATAATGATAATAATAATAATAATAATAATAATAATAGTGGTATAAACATACAATATATACAAAATAATAATAATGAAATAA
>CAKAOI010054668.1:2818-29688 GCA_916701655.1 Sebastiscus albofasciatus
AAATCTGACTGACAGATGATTGACAACCTTTCTACACCTGGATGAACGTGGCAAACAATGGACTGGCATGAGTTTTTCTCAGTGAGCAATAGGGGTGAAGTCTGATTGTATAGAAGTCTATGAGAAAATGAGTCTACTTCTCTCTTGATTTATTACCTCAGTAAACATTGTAAGCATGAGTTTATGGTCTCAATCGCAGTTTCAAGTCTTCTTCAATACAGCATGATGTTCATTTAGTAAATTATGGTCCCATTTAGAGTCAGATAGACCATAAAGCAGGGGATGCGTTGGCGTTGTCTGGTCTGGGAGATTGTGTTTTCCTCTTACAACTTTAACTCTTTCACAGTGTGTTTTCAGGTCCTGAAAGTAACATTTCTGGTCACCTGAAAATGTCTTATTCAGTCTTCAGTTCTTCTTAGCTCCACCCTCTTGTGTCGCTTCTGTTTGCAAAAAACCAAGATGGCGACGACCAAAATGCAAAACTCAAGGCTTCAAAACCGTAGTCCACAAACCAATGGGTGACGTCAGGGTGACTACATCCACTTCTGATATACAGTCTAGAGTTTTTCTCCAGAGCCCGTATTTATCATATTGAATATAAAGACAAAAAATCCTTCGCTTTAATTCCTACTTGCAGACTTAATATGAGCTATTTGGCATATTTCTCTTGACTTGAGAGCAGATGTTAGGAAGATCCTTGAGTCTTTTTCTGCTCCGAGTATACATGCAAGAAATGATCATTTGAGAGCAGCTGTTAAAGGTTACTCCACCACTCCTAAGTTGCTTGATAAATGTGTCTTATTCTTTACTTTAAGCAGGCTCATAAATATGGGCCCGGGCTTTCAAACTATCCACTGGAATCAGTTTCTGACAACATTTGAGGTCAGGGATGTGCCAAAGCATGCTTTATTTAGATCAACACAGACAAATGTCAGTAGTTTATTTATTTATTTACCCAGAATCCCTACGGTAGAAACTACTCTTCCTGAGGTCCATACAAAAACACTACATCACGATGTAAAAACAAATATGAAATTAAAATCCAAAGCAAAAGAAATAACAGAAGAAAAAGAAACAAAGTTCAACCAAAACAAACAGAAAAACAATAACAAAAACTGATGACAATAATAAAAACAAAATGACCGCAAGTCAAAAAGGATAAATAAAAAACTACAAGAAAGAAATCAACAACAACAAAACTGTTAAAGACAATAATAACAACAACAGATGACAACAAATACATTTTTTTTTTTTACGAGAAACGAAATAAAAACAAGGAAAATACAAAAAAAACACTAAAATCAACAATAATTAAACTACTAATAACAATAACAACAAAACAAGTATCCACACCCTGAAAACATTCGATACAGTTAAATAACAGCAGCACCATTAAAAAACAGCATATACAGTTGCCGAAATATAATTAAACCAACGTATTTCTTTTTAAAAACAGTTTTAAATGTTCTTTACCAGGTCTGAGGGTCTCCAGAGGCGTCAAATGGCATCCTAATCAAAACTTACTCCTTGTAGTTTGTCAATTAAGGATCAAAGAGGAAGCTAAAAGCTGAGGGGCTCTGGGAAGTTTATAAAGCAGTCTACATTGACCCTTTGACCTCTCCATCTGCCTCTTGATAGCAAAATGTAACATGGAGAGAGCCCCCATTGTTTGAGTCATCCTTGTGAGTGGAAGAAAACATGTCTGGATGCTTTTAATATGGACTCCAACCAGGTACGCAGCGGATCACGGTCGACACCGTCACCCCTCGACCACCAGGGCATCGTTTTATTATATTTTTAGACATTAGACTACATCTTCTTGCAGTGTAGAACATTTCCTGCTGTTTATGTGAGGCAACACAGGTTTGACATTTGAACCGTTATTAACTGAAACAGCGAGTGAACTATGAAAAGGGGGTTGTGCAGGTTTAATCTCCAATGCATCTCTGCATTTAATATCAACAGGTCATCAATGCCACACAGGTTTAATTAAAGCACAGCTGCATCAATCAATATGCACATCTTGAGAGTAAATAAAGTATTGATTTATATGTCACAGGGTGGAAAAATTGTGTTTGCCTATATAGCCATTATCAGTCGCTATAAGCCCCATAGATGTGGATCAATAAGGGCCTACTACGCTGACTAGTAGGTTTTATCATCTATTCACATGGTAAATCACCAAAAGAGTGAATAAAAGAACACGACAGCGACCTCTAGTGACCGTAGTAATTATGACGGGAGCAGAAGCGGAAGTCAGGCGCTGTAGTATAGACAGTGTGAAATCAACCTGGTCTCACTCCCAACTCGTCAAATACCGCCATTTGGTAAGTGCCCCTCGGTATCGGAAACTGATTCACAGAGGAACCCTTAAGCGACAGTATGTGATTCAAGGCTTTCAACCAGGAGACTGCTGTTTGTGTCCTGTGTGAAACTAAAAGTAACGTTGGCTTATTTGTCACATCATTCAGTAGTCACGTGATTCATTGGTATCGTCAGTCGCGTGAGACAGTAGTCACAGGACTCGTTAGTATTGTCATTCCCCTGAGTCCCATGAGTCAGTAGTCACAGGACTCGTTAGTGTCATCAGTCCTGCGAGTCCAGTGAGTCCCGTGAGTCAGTAGTCACGAGTCCTTAGTATCGTCAGTCACGTGAGTCACTTGTCACGTCAGTCGCTACTCAGTAAAGTTAACGTCAAAGTTACGACCGTTTCCCAAGGAGGATGAAAACAAGAGATGTTATAGGCCGCTACTGACCCACATCTAAGGTACTTATAGCGACTGATAACGCCTATTTAATGGTCTGACAGTCAAATCGGGTGCATACATCGGGTTTTGTGTATACCATGTGCTGATGTGTCAGTGCAACTGAATATCTGGGATGCAAATCATGTGACAGAGAGAAGAGATGCTGAGCAGAGAAAAGGAAGTGAATTCAGGAGTAGAGCCTCTATCATTTGGCTCAAACTGACAGCACAATACTAAAGAGGATTTTTAGGTATTCATTTATTTTTCATTCAGCGTCTCTTGCTTTCTGAAAAAAAATAATCACAAACATGGATCTTTGCCTGGCCAAAATTCAAACAACAATACACTCAGTGTTATCCTCTTTTGGCTTCTCAGTGTTGTTTTTTCTTTGGTTGGCGTGCCATTTAATGTGCAAGCATGCACATAACTGGGATTAATCAAAGGTGTGATTTTGACACACACCTACACGCACACAAACATACGATACTGCGCTGAAAGACTGATCCGTGCTGAGTTGAGCCATAATTACTTGCTAGCAGACAGGCGAGGATGGGAAAGCCAAAAGAAATCATTAGGGAGCTGTCAGGTACCTAAAACACTCTGATGTCAGTCCTCCGTGGGCGCAGCGAGGCAACGGCGTTGTTGTTGTTTTTAAGTATTTCTGCTTTGCTGAAGAGCACACTGGAGAGAGCGACAGGAAAGATGAGAGAGGATGTGAAAACCAACAAAGACAATGCTGGATTTGGACCCTTGATAATGCAAAGACATAGGCCAGCTATGAATTACATAACCCCTCAGCCTGCTGCGGCTTTATATATAGGGGGCTTTTAGGTTGTAAGTTATCTCCTGTATTCCTTTTACACTTTAATTTAAGATTCTTTCTCTGTTTAATTTAGTTGAGTCTTTTGATTGCTTTTAAAGCCCCTCATGGTTTGATACTGTTTTATGTATTTCTGATCTTTTCTGCAGCAGGACTCTTCAGATGTGGCAACCAAAAGTGCTGTTAAAAGTTTCACGGATCGGACTTTTACTGTTTTAGCTCCAACACTGTGAAATAAACTCTCCTTAAGTATCAGGACGGATAAGGTGGTGCCACAAAAAAGATATATATTATTTGTTGTTTTTGTTGTCTGTGGACCCCAGGAAGAGTAACTGCTACCTTGGTGGCAGCTAATGGGGATCTGAATAAAGAACAAATAAATTAAAATACATTAAAATAAGTTAAAAATAAATTATAAATTAATTAATAAAATAATAAATAAATACATTTATTAATTAATTAAAATAAATTACAATAACTCCTTTTGAGTATGGTTCTTTTTCAGTTTGTATGTGGGTGGGATAGGGAGGGAATTTGGAGCCATGTTTGTGTGAGTTTGTGTTTTGTATGTTTTGCATATTTAGTTAACTAAAAAATGTGAAAATAAAATATTCTAAAAATAATAAATAATATTACTTATTGTTGACTTTTGTAAGCCACAGCTGTACAAAAGGGTAGCACTACAGCTGGCACTTAAACTCTTCCATAAAACCATAATACTAGTTCCCATTTGGAGCCACGATTGCAGTGATTTTGTTTATTTTAGCTACCCCAACTACGTAGCTGCTAGTAGCGGGGTAGTAGCGCGTGCATACGTTTTTTTGTTTCAAAATAAAAATATTACAGCAAAGCCAACACTTATTTTGAATCCTGTTTCAATGATGTATATATTTCAATTTTAGTAGTATTTTGATACTATTATATGTATTTAAATTAATTAGAATTATTTTTTTTAAATATTTCAGAGATTCCTCTGCGCACCACTAGAGGGAGAACATGTACCACCAGTGGTACACGTACCATAGTTTGAGAACCACTGCTCTATAACATAACACTGAAAGGAGTAGGCTACTTTTACTTTGTAATACTTTAAGTACATCTTGCTGATAATAATTTGACTAAATAACATTTAGAATTCATGACTTCTGCCTGTAATGGAGTATTTTTAGTGGTATTTCTACTTTTACTCTGGTAAAGAATCGGAGTATTTCCTGTCTGTCTTGGCGGCAGTTTCCCCGGTATGAAGTTCATGTGGCTATAGACGACTGTTAGCGAACAGTCGTCTCTTTCGGTTTACTCCACGACCAACGGACACAGAGCAACATTAACCTTCAGTTGGACTTTCTGGACGCCTGGTGTGTACTTCATGTGAAGGTAAGTCCAACATTTACTCTCTTTTAAACGCTTTTAAGACAAATATCCAGCTCTTAAGCTGCTAGCATGAACGTTCCGCTGTTTGCTAGCTAGCTAGCTAGATTGAAGCTAACTTTGCGGTGCTGCTAGCTTACAGTGGTTTCACAGCGCTTTCTATTTCCCCTGAAAACAGCTGTCTGTGTCTTCTGAACATTAGGGTTGATAAGGGAGGTGAGACTGAACCAAAACTGTGACATTTTGGACCATAAAAGCCAAAATATAAAGAGCTAAAGATGCTAGCTACAACTCTGTAGAGCTAACAAGGCCTATGGGAGGAGGTTAATACATGGGTCTTGGGGTGTGGGTACAACGCATGCGCAGTGTAACTCAAGCTGCGGTCGTGCTTTACTAATGGCTCAATTACGACGAGTGCAGGCCAAATTCTACTGCGCATGTGCAGTACTCCCGGAGATATGACGCGTTGATAACGCGTGGCCCAGCCTCCTTTCCATAGGCCTTGAGAGCTAAGGGGAAATGCAGAGTTGAGCGCCCCCTTTGGACGTCATTTTCCTACATTTTTTGATGTCTAACTGACTAATAAATAAGGTTATAATAATTTCTGATTTTTTTCCAGTATTGAAGGAGAGCGGCAGCTGCTCAAAGACTGAAATATGATGCTTTTATGTGCACTAAAAGTGCTTTTTGTCGTCACGACAGGCTCTGTGCTGCTTTGTATGTAACCGTCGCTAGATGGCGCCATTTTGAGTCTGTGGCCATGGATGATATAAAGAGACGTCTGTAAACCAGAGGAGCATTTTTAAGGTAAATCAACATCCACAGTACGAACACTTAAACATCCTTCATTTAAATCATTATGTCCTTAAAGTTGTAAAGGTCACTTATAGCTGAATCCAGAGTTATTTTCCTCGGCATAATGAACTCTCGCGAGAGTTTCTGCAATTTGCGGGTTACCTTCTAGACACGACGCTATGACATATCCGGTTCTGTTTCCTGCTATCCCAGGGGTCAGCAACCTGCGGCTCCGGAGCCACATGCTTCTCTTTAGCCCCTCTCCAGTGGCTCCCTGTGGATTATGAAAAATGGAAATGAATAACTGTTTTTAGTTGGTATTTGGTTGTATGGTATGACGGTACGACGGAGTATTAGGGCCACATTGAGGAAAACAAATAAATCTGAGATTTCGAGAATAAGGTCCTAATATTTCGAGAATAAAGTCATAGGTTTACGAGAAAAAAGTTGTAATAATATGAGAATATTGTCTCTTTGACCCTCACTGCATTAGACTTATGTACTATATACTTAGACTATAAACAGTGTTACCTTCATCACAATGCTCAAATGTTTTGTGGCTCCAGACAGATTTTTTTTTAATTATTTTTGCCTAAAATGGCTCTTTTGATAGTAAAGGTTGCTGACCCCTGTGCTAGCTGTATGCGGCAGTAATAATGGATATATTTGCTGTTATTCATCACTTTTATTATCTTATAATACACCCACAGGCTGTATGCCGTAAAGCTTGTACCGTAAATATTGATTATTGATGAATATTAAGCTCTGAGAAAAGAATATCCGTCTCTTTAGCTGCTAGCATAAATGCCTCACTATATTTGCTAGCTAGCTTGTTGTTAACTTTGTCTGCTGTTTGTTGCTGGGCAAACTTTGAAATTGCAGACCATAAAACCAAAAATAAAAAAGAGCTAAAACTCTGTAGAGCAAAGGGGAAATGCAAAGAGACCCCATTCACAAAAGTTAATATAATATTAATATTGGAGCTTGAAATTACACTGAAATGCCCACAGAAAACCAAACATATATGTTCAATACAGGGTTACACATTTTCAGCATGGCCAGATACTCTGCCTGGACTGTAAATTTAAGCAGAAATAGGAAATCATTATTTTGCATTATGTGGGGGTGGACAGCTCTCTGGTACTGAGAGCAGATGATGAAGGCAGAGAATTTATGTCAAATCAAAGCAACAAGACAAATCAAAACTAAGCGAAACCAAGAGAAGTGTAGCCTGACATTGATAGGCAGAGAAAAACGACTGTCTAGGAAGTTATTGAAGGCACTGAAGAGTGATTGCACCCTGAAGGGTGAATCAGACACAGACGGGAGAGTGATTCTGCCCAAAGGAGATGTATGCTTTATAGAGTTGGTCTGTACACTTGAAGTGACCCTGTCTGTGTGGCTTTTTTCCTGCCACTCAACAGCATAATACAGTTCAGGTTCAGGTGGTGCAGTCGTAATCATATCACCATTGTTTCATGTATGACCCTACATGTTTTAAAGGTTATTTATGCCACAAGTGTAGCAATTACAGCACCTAAATATAGGCTATTGTAAAAGGAAGGACATCTAACGAGACATATCAGAGACATGCTCTTCATCTTTGGCTCCCAAAGTTCACAGACACACTGAGTCACTTCAAGGTCTCAGAAATTGGATTTATTTACAGCAGCAGAAACAAGGTTGTGGAAAAAAAATAAAAAGAGGAGGAGTGGCAGAAGATACAAATTGTTGAATGTTGGTAGCCAAAATGGAGTTCAGGTCTGTCAAATCCCTCCATCTTTGTCAGGCTCTCAAAATACTGCTTTACTTCTGAAATCCTGTGTTATAGTTAAACACTACTATCACTGAAGTTTCCTTAAAAGACATTCACATACACATTTACACCTACATATACTCACATATACATGAATTACTGTTATGGGCTGTATTCAAAACCTCATACTATACTAGTAGTACATACAGGTTTGGCCAAAATGTAGTATGCAGTATGTGAACAAAAGAGAAATCTACAGTATGCCAAAAATACCCGGATGTCATACTGATTTGGAAAACCTCTCCAGTATGCATCAGACCAGTCCACCTCGCCTGCTGTATCCCACAAAGCAAAGCGTTGGAACGATACAGGCTGCGGTTAAGTGCGACCAAAAACAGCTTGTTTTTCAAATTTTTCGTAGCTATTTCACCATTAAATTCACTTCTAAAAAATGTTGAGGCAAGAAATGAATTGTCTAAATTTTGAATATTGACAGTTTTACAATATTACATGGTGAATCGAACATTTGCTCCAACGTTTTCGGAGTTTAGAAGCTTCACGGACTGCTGTGACAGCAAGCTAGCACCTGCCGGGGTCGCTACCTTGCCAGCTAGGCTGTCACGCTCACAGACCGCTGTGAGCTCTCTAGAGACTGGTCTGTAGACAAGACGCTTTTATTTCCTTGTTGATGGATAGTATGTTTAAATGTCACAACACAAATTCCCATTATTAAATTAACGGAAACCTGTGTTTGTGCCTTTTTTAAATTTTTACAAAGCTCCACAATCACTTGCGGGCGTAGCTCGCTCTCGTCAGCCGGCCAGTGATGCTCACAGACCGGCTACAGAGCAGCAGTAAGTGGCGAGAGAAGAGGCGAGGGAAAGAGCTGCCTCAATGTTTTATATTTACCGTCTCCCCTCATTGATGATGCTATTTGTCTTATTTCACTATGAGCTGTTAGAATAAATTGTTTAAACCTGCAGTGTCTTATAAAGTAAACAAACATGACATAAACAAAAAAAATCAAAGTTGTATTTTTTGATAATATTTCAATAGTGTTTTTTTCGTCCAGTAGAGCTGGTTTAAAGGCTAAAGCCTGGTCTAGCAAACTGCAAAATAAATTGCTTTAACCGTTTCATACTGCATACTACTGAGGAACGCAGTATGTACTGTATACGGCATATGTCAGTACAGTATGTAGTAGGCGGTTTCTAATACAATCAATTTTTTTTACGAGGATTTTTAGCTCGCTAGCGGTAAGGCTAGCCCTCAGTGTCTCGACCTACGGTCACCACTACAGCGGGCCATTTCAATGAGGTAGACTTGCAAATTTGGCACTTAGCCGGAGAGCTACTTCAACACCAACTTCAGACTGTTCCTCAAAGTGCAAAATGTAATACAGATCTTATTTGTAGCCATCGGGTCAGATAATTCCTGTGGAGGAACTAGGGAGAGTAGGAACGGGAGAAAACTCAGCATACAGGGAGATTAATGCACATAACTTCATGTAAATTAATAAGCTTCATTAAAATTAATGACAGCCTGTAAGAGGACATAAAATCAGATCATAAATATTTCAGTACAGAAAGCTTCCTGTAGTGGGGAGTCTCTGCCTTAATATCTTGTTACTTCTGTGCTTACAGGTGGACAGGCCTTGCAATCGGAGCACTGCACTCATCTTGATCAATTTGTACCTGCGTTCCTCATTGTGATGTTTTGGGACCCGTTCCAGTGGACAATCAACAAAACCATTTTGCCAGAACAATCCAATTGTAAGTCCAGGCCCAGATGTGAAATGAGCAAATCAAAAGTAATTTGAGAGTGGACATTGTGGGGTGGAGGAAGACCCGTGTAAAAGGAAAACAATTCTCGGAGAGTTAACTGACGCTAAGTGTAATTGTTCCACTCCATTTGTGTTGTTACAGGAAAGAGTGGGTGAGGAGAGGCTGAAATCATCGCCTGGGAAGAAGCACACCAGGTATATGGTTGTTGTTGTCCTTAGTAAGTGTAGGAAGTGGAACCTGGAGCTGCGTAGGTAGAAAGGTCAACCCATCAAACACCTTGCTGATCCACATTTCTGACGGTTCATTGTTCCATGCAGTTTACACAACCAGTTAATCGTTTCATAAAGTGCATGAGTAGGTTCTTTTGAAAGCTACAGGTCCAAGGTAAGGAATCGGCATCCTCACCAGTTGATGATAATGAAGAACTCCATTGTTCTTTCATTGAAATTTAGAGCTAGTTAGTCCTAGTGTATGATAATTAAACCTCTGAGACCCGCGATCCCGACCAACTTTACTGTCTTTCAGAGGCTGTAGCAGGCTCAGTTTTAAAGATAGAGTGAAGCAACACATATCATATGAAACTAGACCTAAAGAATTCATTGGTTCTAACCAGGTCATGTTGGCTTGTCGGGAAGGAGGCTAAATAACGCTCCAAAGTTATGCTAAATTTTGGCGAGGACCTCCCTTGACCTCTGACTCAAGATATAGTGTGTGCTGTGGACTCTAATGGTGGGAATCACCAGAGGCCCGTACAATAAGATATTATCACGATACGATCTTATTGCGATTTTAAACATTTTGTGATATGCTGAGTATTGCGATAAGATATATTGTGATATATTACCTTTTTTCAACTGCAAGTCATGCAGTTTGTCAACATCTGTTTTATCTAATAAGATACAGTTTTCACTCTGTTCATCTCCAGAGTTTTCATTCACATATCGTGAGGTCAGAGGTCAATGGACCCCTTTTGAAAAGGGCCATGCCAGTTTTCCCGCTCCAAAATTTAGTGTAACTTTGTAGCGTTATTCCCGACATGCTAGCATGATATGGTTGGTGCCAATCGATTCCTTAGGTTGTCTAGTTTCATATACAATTATCTTAATTTTACCTTTAAGACTGAGCCCTTATTGTTTTCTTATTTTCTTTTTTTGTTTTATTTCTAGCATCTTTCTAAACTGAGCCCATTACAACCTCTGAAAGACAGAATAGCGGCCGGTCAGATTGTTAAGATGTTAATAGTTTATATAATAAAAGATCGATACTTGACATCCGTGTACCGTGTATGCTGTATGGATTTTTTCCTCCACCCTTAGTGGACTCTGCCATCCACTTGAGCTATAATGATTTCTAAAACAATATATTTATAGTTATTGTTCTTTGTGTTGACGGCCCTTAACACTAGGTTAGTAGATCATCAGCTGGGCATGCTAACGTTTGCAGCATCCACCCAACATCCATCGATCCATTATTCCTATATAGAGTGTTGCTCTTAGTACCATACACATTGCTTCAATAGCTTGACAGGCTTTGCCAAGCTATAACTGGACTAACGCTGTTCCGGGTTGGGGTTAAGCGATTTTTATGATTGAAGGCCTGACCTGGCCATATTTCTGGTGGCACAGGGCTTGTTGTGCACGATTGGACAGGAGACACTCGGTGACAAAAACATTTAAAACTCTATTCTCTAATGGCAAACATAATGGCGTAGTCAGTCAACGTATCAAAGTGCAATATGGAGATTAGCTCATAATGTTGATGAGAACTGCAAACACGAGCATTGTGAAGAGGAATGTGAGAGGACCTTTTGCTCCTTTGCATCACTTCATTTCATGCGTGATGCAGATTTTTTGCTTTTTTTTTCAGAGCTGGGAGTGAATTGCTGACAATAGAAAACTCCTCTGCAGTCTCTTTTTTTTATGCGAGACAATCTGTGCGGTTGTTTGTGTCTGTATGCCCTTCTGTTGTGCATCTGTGCACGTGTCATTGAGCGTATCTAGGGTGCAAAATATCACCTTAAATCAGTCAAAATCAGAGAGTTGCAAACCTATTATCAGCCACTGGACCTCGGGGACGACATTTGCTGTTATTTTGTTTGAGCAGAGACAAAGTCTTTTTATCTGGCGTTGTCATTTTAGAAGGTCATCTTTCTCCACAAAGACTAAGCTCATTAAATTCATCACAAACGGTTACAGGCGTCATGCAGACGTGTGCAACAGGGCCCCAATTCCAATTGTCTGGCTGAAATTAGCAATCAAGATCTTTAAGACAAAATAAATTTATTCAGGCTAAAATAAAGGAGAAAAATTACATATTCACATCTTTGGCGTCCATGTGCTGAATGTTGGAAGTGTGTATTAGTTATTTTTGTAAAGCCCTCCCCCAGTCTTTGTCCCTTGAGTTGCCCAGTTATTATCGAAGAGTTTTGGAGGCGATTTTCAATATCTCCCATGCATCATGTTTTATGATAGCACTTTCCTCTTAATTGTAAGAAATTGGACCGGTTTGCTTTGCTTTTGTTGCTGCTTGAACATAGAATTTCATCTTAATAATAGTAAATTAAGATGGAAACTAATGGAAATCATTACTGCAGTCCATGCTGTGGAACAAACAGCCATTATACTGTATACCCACACCATGCATGGACGCTAACAAAGATAAATAGAAATGATGACTTTTTATTTCATCAACTGGCTTTAAAGGAATAGTTGGGAAATACATATGTTTCTTGCTGAGAGGTAGATGAAGGAGACTGATACCACTCTGATGTCTGTAGGTAAATATGAAGCTACAGCCAGTAGCTGGCTAGCTAAGCTTAGCATAAAGACTAGAAACGGGGAAAAGCCAGCCTGGCTCTGTCTTAAGGTGACAAAATCTTCAAAATGACGGACGTGACAAGCTACAAATAAAGTTGAGCAGGTGAGTTGGTCTCAACAACGGTGACTCTGTGAAAATGTAGCTGGCCACGCTTGCCTGATTTGTTGCTTTTGTCGCTGGTAGTGTGAACATAGCTTAAAGCTCACTAATAAACATATTATATCTTTGTTTGAATATGTCTTATATATCGTTTTTTGTAAAGTTTAACAAACCAGCCAGGCTAGCTGTTTTCCTCTGTTTCCAGTTTCATGCTAAGTAGGGCTGTCAAAGTTAACGCGTTAATGCAAATTCCTTTTAACGCCACTAATTTCTTTCACGCATTAATGCAACTCGCAGTTTTAAAGTTAGAGTGAAGATCCTGGTATCATATAAAATTAAGAAAACCTAAAGAATAATTGGTACCAACCATGTCATACTAGGACTAAGAGGATAAATAACGCTCCAGACTTATGCAAAATTTTGGCGAGGAAAAACTGTCATGTCCATTTTCAAAGGGGTCCCTTGACCTCTGATCTCCAGATATGTGAATGAAAATGGGTTCTATGGGTACCCACGAGTCTCCCCTTTACAGACATGCCCACTTTATGATAATCACATGCAGTTTGGGGCAAGTCATAGTCAAGTCAGCACTCTGACACACTGACAGCTGTTGTTGCCTGTTGAGCTGCAGTTTGCCATGTTATGCTTTGAGCATATTTTTTTATGCTAAATGCAGTACCTGTGAGGGTTTCTGGACAATATCTGTCATTGTTTTGTGTTGTTAATGGATTTCCAATAATAAATATATACATACATTCACATAAAGCAGCATATGTGCCCACTCCCATTTTGATAAGAGTATTAAATACTTGACAAATCTCCCTTTTAAGTCTGTTTATAAGGAATATTTCTAGCTTGGAAATATCTCCAAAATATGGCATTTCATCTTATTTTTTGACCAAGAGGAAGTGATTCTTTTTTTGACCACTGAAAAATCGCCTCCTCAACTCCTTCTTTTAAACATCCGACATACACAACACTCACCAGCCAAAGTACTCCAACAAGCAAGCTCTCCTCTTTGCTAGCGTCCCTATAAATGTAGGTATTGATCAGAAACTCCCACTTACTACTTACAAAGCATCACAAGGCCTTGTGCCTCAGTATGCTGTTGCTCTGATTTATTTACTAGCTGTAGGCCCACCCATACTTTCCACTCGCAGGATGCCTTGTCATCCAGCTCATTTGAAATTAAACAGCTAGGAGCACAGCCTTGGCTCCTTTTGCTATCTCCCTTTAACGTCCCTGCAGTCCATCATCTGCTCGCTTCTGGCCGCGCAGCTTTTGAAGTTCATAAACTGTGAAGCAAAGGATGGCTGATCTGATGGTCATTGTAGCTGAGGCAGAAAGGAGCCGGTCAATAAACCCAGAGAGTGAGATGCCTTTTGCAGAATCGCAGGCAGACATTAAAGCGGGCCCCGTAAAATCATGCATCCAAGCACATCTTACCTTTGGCTCTCTTTCTGTCACTCTGTCTGAGGGTGTTTGGATGTGGTGTGAGGGCTCTTCAAGGATAGATGAACTCATAACGAAAATAAGCTCCCACTTCTCAGAATATGAGCAGGTGTTTTTTTCTTTTTAAAGCTGGAAGGTTGTTTTCCTCTGTGACTTTATTGAGGTCTCTACTGATGAGCGTTTTGAACATATTTGTTTTGATTTTCAACCCCTCAGATTGTCTGTTTTATCACAATTACATGTGATGTCCAAACTTGTCAAATACCGCCGCTTGGTCAGTACCCCTCAGCATCGGAGAATGATGCTCGAAGGAACCCTTCTTGCGTTATTTTTGGACGGACCGGGGATGGCGTGTCAAGTTACGCTCGTTACTAGGGATGCACCGATCCGACTTTTTCAGTCCCTGGGCTTTGGGTATAGGCTGATACTGAGTACCAATCCGATACCAGTGTTTAATTAATAAGTTGTATGCCTCACTGTGTGGATGTGACTGGGATCAGACTTGACTTAAACATTGCTTTCCTAACTTTGTCAAACAAAATGTAACAAATAAATACATACGATACCATACCAACAAGTCACGTGACTAACGATGTACGTAACAAAATAAGACAACGTTACTTTTAGTTTCACACGGGACACAAACACTGGTCTCCTGGCTGAAAGTCTTGTCTTTGTTTGACCCATCCATCTCAACTCCCGCCCGCTCTGTGTGGACTCTCACATTATTAATATTCTCGTTCGAGATGAGCCAGGCCTGCGCAGAATCTATCACCGGCAATCGCCGCGCAATGCATGCCGGTTAGATTTGTGCCTGACTTGATCCCAACTTGCTCTGACGTCATGCATACGTGGGCAACGATCACCTCACGAGATCGAGGTGGTAGCAGTTTTTAGAGCCAGGCGCCGCAGTTGCTCTCCACTGACTGCAGGACCCAGGGCATGATGGGAAACGCCTGGCTGTTGCCTGATCAAAGAGCTGATTGGCTCTTAGTTTGACAACGAATACCGCGTGCTGTAGAAAGTCAGAACTTTCTGTGACATTTTACACTAAATTGTAGGATATTAGTCTCATGTTGTGCAATGAAGGTTTCATCTGTTAACAAACATCTTGTGTGGTTGATAATAATAACAATAATAATAATAATAATAATAATAATAATAATAATAATAATAATAATAATGAAGGCTATTTATATAGCACTTATGGAAACGAGTGCTCATTTCAAAGTGCTTTACAAGGTAGCCAAAATAATAATAAAGGACAGATTCAAATATATATAACAAAAAAAAAATCTAAACAAATCTGAATGTGGTCTGTAAACTCCAATTAGCCTACAAATTGGATCTAACAGGGTGTAACTTTTCCCATGACTTCCTGTAAATTCTTTGAATGCTGCTGGTAACGGCTGGAAACTGTCCGACTTGACCGCAGCTTTCTGTCCCCGCCACCTGCTGCTGTCGCCTGATCTCATCTACTTTCCAGTCGAGGCGCAGTTCATCTCCAACAAGCCTAACACTACATCACTTGCTCCGACCGTCGAATAACGCCGTGGGTGGGTTTAATTGGAGTAAGTTGAAAGCCTGGTTCGTCACATACTGTTGCTAAAGGGTCCATGTGTTGGTTTCCAATGCTCAGGGGCGCTGCCCTATTGGCGTTGTTTGACGAGTTAGGAGTGAGAACGGGTTGACATTGAAGATAAGATTTTGTGCAGAAAAACATCTCTTTTTTCACATTTCAGTCAAAAAATACATTGAGGGATTTTATTTTGACATTACCTCTTACTGAGCCTACCCAGCCGCTATCCCATGTTACATTACTATTTCATGAATCCATCATGAGAGCTCAGGAAATCAGTATTCAGGACTGTGCCATGAGCTGTTATGGGGCCGCTGTTCCGACATAATGAATGTGTTAGAGACCAGACTTCATGTAAAGAGAATGTGGGAAAAAATGAAGTTCACTTGACCTCAATATATCCCCCTCAGCTCCTGAAAATTGCTTTTGCTTTGGTCCTTCCACTTGATATCTTTTTGCCAATCACAAAGATCCACCGAGTGTCCTCTGTGTCCGTGCACCGTCAGCGCTGCTGTCGTAGCTAAGATTGTGCTTAAGAGCATGATGCACATGTGCTAACTCAGCAGCTGTCACCTAAAAGTGAGGAAGGCCAGAGAGTATGAAAAGAAATCTGTTCTTGCTTGACACTTTTCAAGTTGCAAGAATGGCAAAACATGGCAGAGTGGCAGAGCGGCCCGGTGGGTAAACACACTGAAGCAGTCTCAAGTTGCTGTTTGTGGAAAGTGTCCACTCTGCTGAAGTGTCCTTGAGCAAGACACTGACTCCCCAGCTGCTGCTAGGATGCTAACAGACTGCAAGCACCGCAGCTAAATACAGATGGCTGCTACAGTAGATGGTGCTTGAAACTCCAAAACTTATCAATTAATATAAGAGTCAACTATTATTTTGCACAAGAATTTTGGGTCGGAGAAGTTAATTTCACTTCTTTAAATTGATTATTGGAAATTGTCAAGTGCTGAAATGTGGCTTTAAATATCTGGCTATATAACATTATTTACTTATTCAGAATTTAAATCAAAATTTGGCCAATTATATTCTATTTTATTTAGATATTTTTATTTACAGATATGTTTAAGTCAGCGTTTAACATGTGAGGACTTTGGTTTCTTCTTCGCATGAAAAAAAGGGGTTATTTATCCCTTTGGAGATCGTTGTTTAGCGTAATGATCCTGTTTGAATGGATCTAAAATAAAAACCATAATAGCTTGAGCATTCATTCTTTTTGCAGCAGAAAGCTAAGGTTTCTGTCTTTCGCGTCATCACGTTGTACGCTTATGATGACGTCATTACGTTACCTTATGTGCGGAACATAAAAATATCAAAAACAAAAAAATGTGCAGAGTTCAAATAACTTATGAAATGTTAAGAAATATTTTGTTTATGTTTCGAGATTTAAAAATCTTTTTTTATCAATGTTTTGTGTTTATTTAGTAACATTTTATGATTTGTTTTATTTATGACACAATTTCATTACTTTTATCAATTATTATGGTTTATTGACTGACATAACCTTGTAGCCAAGGTTGTACAGATTTTAGGGATATGAAGCATTTGAAGAAATACATCACAATAGGCAAATCACCAATATATATATAGACACTGGCGGACCATTTCTATTGCAGAGTTCAAAGGGTTAATACTTCTCACACTAAGGTTTGAAAAAAGTATTGTTTTGGTAAAAGTACTGAAACTACGGCATTATATCAGAACTCCTAACCAGCACCACTTTTTCTAATATTTGTCCTTGTTTCGCGGATTATCTTCTCTGTTAAAGATATATTAACTCTTAAAGTTGATTAAATATTATATTTGTTTCATTGACAGGTGAATCAGCCTATCAAGCTCAACTGTGGTGGTTGCTGCTCACTCACCTCGACTTCACCCCATCTGGCTCCAGTAACCTACGAAGCTGGCGGTAAGCAGTACATCTACTATACTGTATAATCTATACATAACATACCCTGAAAGTTTGATGTCAATCGACCACTAGGAGGTGCTACAAATGCAACAGATTTGGTCGTAAATGAGTGAAAGTCTGTCCACTCGTCAGTTAGTTATCTTTATCCTATCTTTAGCTTTCAACTTCTAACAGTCTGTATTGGCTTGAACCTGGAATCGGCGCTTGTGGCTGTTTTGATTTATTTGTTCTTGTATTTTTCGTGTTTTTTTAATGTAACCATTTCCTAGACTCAAAACTTTATTCTGCAGTAAGTGAACAAGTAAATATTTTTCAGTCCAGAAAGAATTAATCTGTTTGAGTATTTTTTAAGAAAAAAAAGCTTCTTTAATGTGAATATTTTCTGGTTTCTTTACTCCTCCATGACGGTAAACTCTTGTTTAAGTCATCTTGGGCTTTGGGAAACACAGAGTTATTTGGTCTTAGATATCATAAAATAGTTAAAAACGCCTTTATAATTTTTCAAAGTCCGGAGTGCTGTCTTCAAATTTCGTTTTTTTCCGTTCCACCAACAGTCCAAAACCCCAAAAAATATGGTTTATCATAACGTGAGACAAGGAAAAGCAGCAAATCATCACAAAGGAGAAGCTGGAACCAGAATTTTTGGGACAATTTTACGAGCAAGAAAATTACTTAAACAATGAATCAATAATCAAAATGGTTGCATATTAATTTTCTGCCTATCAACTAATCTATTAATTGCTTTGGCTCTAACTATTATTATCGGTTTGAGTAAGAAAAAAGTCTAAATTCTCTGATTCCAGCTCCTTAAATGTGAATATTTTCTGGTTTCTTTCCTCCTCTATGATAGCAAACTGAATATCTTTGAGTTGTGGACAAAACAAGACATTTGATAATGTCATCTTGGGCTTTGGGAAACACTGATCGATATTTTTCACCATTTTCTTTTATTATTTTATACACCAAACAACTAATCAATCAATCAATCAAGAAAGTAATCGACTGATCAATCAACAATGAAAATACTCATTAGTTGCAGCCCTAGTCTTTCTAATGTTTGGTGCTGGGCAGGAAGCTCAAAACCAAAACAGTAGATTTGTGGGTCATAAAACCAAAACAATAAGCTAAAAGACGCTAAAAAGCACCGTAGAGTTGAGGAGAACTGCAGAGTTGGGTGACCATTATCTGTGGATTCATCTCTCTGACCCTCTTTAACATAATGATATTAGTCACAGAAGCTTCATCACAAATCCAAAAATACCGCAACCGTTTTTGTAATTTAGATTCCAGTGAAAAGTTTAAACAACCTTGAACACTGACTCTCCTCCTCTCTTTCCAAAGAATAGCTGAATTAATTTCTAAAACACTAGTTAATAGGTATTCAGCTAAATCAGGTTTGTTAAAAATGCATTTAAATAAAGCACATTTATCATTCTCTGCCCTGTTTTGACGCATATTCACCCGGTGCATTAAGAAATCAATCTTGTAATGAGTCAAAGCAGCGATAAAATGGATTTTATGGTGAAGAGTGAGACTGAATGATAAGAGCTTATTGAAATGTCATTTATTTGATCTGTATAACAGCCACTATATCTCTTTATGATACATAAGTTATGCGTTATCAGAGAATAAGAATAGGCTGACCAAGCGAGCAAACGCAGAATAAGATCTTATGTAATTGTCTGCCATCTTGTGTCACTTTATTCATGATATTACATCATTTATCATCATGCTAATAATCATCATCACCCGTATTATCCTCTCCCCTCTACTCCTCCTCCTCATCATGCATCATGTCACTTAATCGCCGTGTGACATCATCATGTGTATTTCCTCTGTAATTGGCTGCAGCGGTGCAGGGTGCTCATGCATGCATGCATGATAACCCAGAGGACTCGCGGCAGCATTTCAAGCACGCTGTTAGGAAGTCGTGGGAGGGTGTGACACCTGCTGAGCAGTTTCTCATGCAACACAACAGAGGGAGGGATAGTAAATTATGTTTTTTTTATTGCAGTAACCAGCTATGGCCTTGGGGGGGAGCAACTCATTCAACAGAGGGGGAGGGGACAGTATTGATATATCAAATACAACACTTCTTGACTCCTTGAAGTGATAGTATTTACTAATGTGCAGATGGAGGGCTTTAGATGGCCATTAGAGGTCTACAGAGGCATGAACCAGGCTGTACCCATGTCTTTAACTCATCTTGTTGAGCAAGACATTGTCCAAACCCATAGAGCTTCATTTCAACTTCTTGTAGAGATCCCAACATTTTTTAAGGCTGGACCCGAATATTTGGGTATTTGTTAGTTGGGTAGGTAAGATTTTCAATTTTGGCATTCGGATGTTCGTTGTTGTCTTGCTTTGGGATTACAAACATGCATAAAACACACCAAACCTTTTGGAAAATGCTTTATATTCATGTTGTACGGTCTAAGACCTGCTCTATTTATAAAGCGTCTTGAGATAACTTCTGTTGTGATTTGACGCTATATAAAAATAAATTGAATTGAATTGAATTCAACAAAAATACAAACAGCAATACTGTAGAATAACAGAATTCTTAAAAATGAATGCCTTTAACTAAACCGAAACAGCGCTATGCCGTCCATCTCAGCCAACAGAGAAATGTCTGGCTGAGTCCTTCCGGAGTCGTACCATAGAGGCGAGCCAAGAGCCCTCGTCGCCATTGCTCATGCCGGAGCGAAATACATGCGAGGTTCAGGCCGAAAGGGCAGCGAGGAAGCCTCTGCAGGTGGCATTATGTATGGTTTTATAGTCGGGCACTGCTGGGATCGGTGGTGTGTAATGTGTAGACAACAGCAGCCTCTAAACGTCGCTAGTTAGGGGGAGAGGGCCCGTAAGACGCTGAGCGTGGACAGAGGCGTGTTCAGACTCATCATGACACATTTTAGTTTTAAAGATCGTGTGTGGAGCAAGTCTCTGATTGCCGAAGCTTTGAATCTTCCCCGGAGATTGCTGCCGAAGCTCCGGAGCCCATAAATGGTATACGGCACAGACTGAAAGTTTTTAAAGATACAAAATATGTCAAGCAAAATTGTAAACAAGCAGAATACTTCCTTTTTTTTTACTCTTATGTTTGACATAATTCTCCCTCCCTTAAAGTAGCTGCATTTTTTTATTACCCAGTTATTTTTATGTTTGTATGCCTGCAACCTTTAAGCCTCATATCATCTTTAAAAAAACAATTTATGCAACAGAGTAGATAAATAAATTTCCAGCGCTGCTATAAAAGTAGACATCCAGATACACACATCTCCTCGTTAAAGAGGACTTTGACGTATCCTTTTTCTCTTGTGCGAGTGTAAGACACTGATTTGGGAGTCAGCAGCAAGGGCGGCTTTTGTGCTCCCACAATCCAACAGCACTTGCTGTCTGGCTTCTTCAAGTGGAGTGAGGGGCGACAAAGGTGGTTAGCCATTGTTGCATAGACAGGTATAGTAATTACATTCTCCTCCATTCAGTCCCTATCTCCATACAGCACCAGCATACTCCTCTCAAACTCCATTATATGCTTGCCAAATGGAACAAAAGCCTAACATTCAATGGTTTTGGCCCTCAAAAAGAGACACTGACCCATGCTGGGGTTACACATCAAATTGTGCCACGGTCTCATCGGCCACAAAATGCAGTATGACTTTTAATTTATGGTTTCAGACTGAGTGGGGTGTCGTATCAGCCGCTGGATTATCCTCATCTTGGCATGAGTGCGCTTGAAAGCCCTCACCCTCGCTGTGACTGGGTTCAGGTCACTTAAATATTAAGCTGTTTTTATTTTTTTATGGCCCTGCAGCACTAAATCTTACACCAGCAACTTGATGAAAAAAATGTAAAAGTAACAGACTTTTTATTTATTATTAAAATAATAAATCTTACACCAGTAACTTGTTAAAAAATCTTTAAAATTAACAGAATTTGTATTTATTATTAAAATAATAAATCGTACACCAACAACTTGTGGTAAAAAAAAATCTAAATAACAGGAATTACAATTCAAGTATAAACCTTTTTAATGCAGCAAAACATTGGACAAAATTTAAACAGGAATTAAATTTCCAGTATATATAGTATATAAACATAGAATAGAACTGAATAGATCGGATCCATTGTCACCGATCCAGCTTTTCAGCAGTCAGTATCGTCCCGATATCCAATCAGGTATCAGTATTGGTGCATCCCTATTAACAATATTGACAAAGAGGCCAGCAGTTGGACAATTATTCTGTAGCCAGTACTTTGTAATGGCCTTTTATTTACTGCCAGTAAGCCCTATAGGAGGTATGCATCATCTTTACTCAGCCCGTCAGGGATATGTCCAAGATTGAGGGATGTGAATGCCAAACTGATACTAAAACCTTGAGATGATTGTTGCTACAGTCTGAACATTTAATATTTTTGGCATATTAAATAAATTAAAAAAATCCTATCCTGAAATAGCCAGAGTCGACACACTGTTCTCAAGTTCTCAATTAAAATGTAATTAAAAATGTGTCATGACAATGACAAGAAAAAGTTCTTTTTTTGGGTTGAAAATGTGGCAGCAAGAGTAAGAATTCTCTGCTCTTGCTTGTTTTTCACAGCCTGCTTTTCAGATACACTCTAAATTACACCAAATTGAACTGTTAGGGCTCAGTAGACAATTCCTAATGAATACAAGGGCGAAAACATATCTCATGCACAGTTGCTTGAGAGCGCACAGATGTTATAGTGGAGCCTGAAGTAGCACACAAAGCAAGGCACTTGTCTTGTCTGATGAGAGGGCTCATTTGGAGCTGCCATTAGTAGACATATGATTTATGGCTCTGTCTGCCGCTCTAACTGAAACCACCGCTTTCACTTCAGCAGCCCAGAATAGAGTCGCTCTCTCTGCTGCTGTCTTGTAGCTCAAACGCAGCAGCACATGAGCTTTAGTGGTGTGGATGGATAG
Source organism: Sebastiscus albofasciatus (assembly GCA_916701655.1). Classification (NCBI taxonomy): domain Eukaryota; kingdom Metazoa; phylum Chordata; class Actinopteri; order Perciformes; family Sebastidae; genus Sebastiscus; species Sebastiscus albofasciatus. The sequence continues at coordinate 24,902 of CAKAOI010054668.1, forward strand.
TAGAGAGATGGTGTCACATACCACTAAATAAGACTTGATTTAAAAATAGGTGGAGTGATAAATGGAGATAAAGACGCAGGAGCTAATGTTGGTTCATATCTACCAAAAGGTTATCTGCAGGCGTTTTCACAATATTCCACTTTATTTAAAGGCATCCTGTGTCAATCACCAAAGTCAGAACAGGAAGGCTGTTTTGCCGTTTAGTCACAGGTACTGCATTTAGCATAAGAATATGCTCAAATCATAGCATGGCTCAAACTGCAGCCCAACAGGCAACAACAGCTGTTTTATTTGGAGGATGATTGCTTATTGACGTCTGTGTTCACTTGTCACTTAATGACAAAAACAAGTAAATATCAAAAGACTAATAATCTAAAATCCATGTCGACTATTTCATATCTTGGACTGTTGTGTCTTATGTTATCGTTTTTTTGGAAACCAGCCTGTTTTTTTTTGTCGTTTCAGCTGCAAAATGCTGCAAATTACGTCAACACACACCTGCAACGTCCCAATGTGGATCATCTCACACCAAATACCAAATACTCTGAAAGGGATCAGCGAATATCTATATAGTTTATTCACACAGGAAAGAAAAAAAAAAATATCTTAAAGGTCTTTTTGATAACATTTTTATGTAGACAAATATATTTTTTTAAATAATTAGGGCTGTCAATCAATTAAGATATTTGATCTCGATTAAGCATAAATCAATCACACATTTTTCTTATGTTTTCAAAATGTACCTTAAAGGGAGATTTGTTAAGTATTTAATACTCATACACTGCATGTATATAAAATGTATGTATATATTTATTATTGGAAATCCATTAACAACAAAAAACAATGACAGATATTGTCCAGAAACCCTCACAGGTACTGCAGTTAGCATAACAAACATGCTCAAATCATAACATGATCATAACATGATTTGAGCACAACAACAGGACTATGACTTGCCCCAAACTGCATGTGATTATCATAAAGTGGGCATGTCTGTAAAGGGGAGACTTGTGGGTACCCATAGAACCCATTTTCATTCACATATCTGGAGGTCAGAGGTCAAGGGACCCCTTTGAAAATGGCCATGCCAGTTTTTCCTCGCCAAGATTTAGCGTCAGTTTGGAACGTCATTTAATATGCTAGTATGAGATGGTTGGTACCAATAGATTCTTTAGGTTTTCTACTTTCATATGATACCAGGATCTTCACTCTAGCTTTAAAACGCGTCAACTTCGACAGCCTTAGTTATTATAGTCAACTAAAACTGAGACTAAATCAAAAATAAGCAGTGAAAAAATATGTTAATTAACTGAAACTAAATAAAAATGATATCCGTTAATAAAAAACTAAACTGAAACGATATCGCCTCGGTAAAAAACTAATAAAATAAAATAAAAATGAACGGAAATTAATTTCAATTTTAGTTTTTTTTTAGCTGTAATATACATGTCATGTCGCAAAAACTGAACAGACTTGACCTTCCAGGAGATGGCGCTATGATGCAATTGCTTCAATAAAGTAGCACAAAGACTAAATATTTTACATTATGTCCATTCCTACACTGTCCTCCAACCATGTATTTTGTATGTTTATATAGCTATATACTTCTGAGATATTATAGCTGGCCCTCACACACACAAACTAAAACTACTGTAAAACTAAGTTCATAAAAACTCCAAGAAAAGTCAAAGCTAACATAAAATAAAAACTAATTGAAAATGTATAACTGTTGTATGCTTCCAGTCTATTGAACCGGCATTAAATCTATTTTATTTTATGAACAAACTCGTCTGTTGGAAACAAAAGTAATTGCTTGCTGCATGACCTACATATTCAATATAAAATCAAAATGAGTCAATACAAAATACAGTTGATGCCTTTCTTTAAAAGATTACCTTTGTGGTATTTCATCTTTTATTTCATTTGAGTGTGGTGATGAGTCAAAGCATGACTGGGATCAAGAGTTTAAAGAGCAACTTCATCAAACAGCAACTTCATAATGACACCGGCAATTAAATTTCAAAGAGAAAACAAGATGTTTTTCCAAAGGTTTTATTCTTTATCATATTGTTTATTTCTCAAGCTGTCTCACCGACACCTGTAATTTATCATAATTAGCCTAATTGCAGCTGTGAGCACAACTTTGTCACTTTTCCAACTACAACTTTTCTAATACCTTTCAAACTACAACTTTTATACCATATTACATATTGAAACCTGGGTAGGTTTTCATTGGCCCTCATGCAGCAACATCCTCTTAAATTTCTCTTATATTTTCTCTTAAATTTTAAGAGAAAAAATAAGAGAAGTCAACCCCAGATGCACCAAACATTATTTTTGTTTGCTTTTTATTGTTTTTTACATTTTAAAGAGCCATAATAAAATTAAAACTAAAATAAAATAAAATTACATAAAATAAAAATACCACGTTGTTGCTTAAACTGTATACATACACATTATAAATAAATATTACAAATAAATATGTACCTGTATACACAACTATATAAATGCATGCCTGCCCACATGTAGACATTGTACAATAAAATTGCAAAGAATAAATGAATAGCACCACCACACATTCTTAGCCATCCACATCGGCTCTTACCCAGCTGTGCTGAATGATAAATCCCAATTGATCATAAATTGGAGGTTTGTGGTCAATTGTTTTATTATTAGCAATGATTACGCCCCTTACACACCATATAAGGGCAGTATTAGCATTAGTATTCTCATTTCTTATTCTTATTTTGAATATTTACTAGGGCTGTCAAAGTTAACGTGATAAAGAGAAACGTAATCTCCCCTTTAAGGTACATTTTGAACAGATAAAAAATGTGCTATTAATTTGCGATTAATAGTGATTAACTATGGACAATCTTGTGATTAATCGCGAATAAATATTTAAATTGATTGACAGCCCTACTGATAATCGATTAATCCGATTAATTTTTCATGCAAAAAGTAAAATTAAAAAAGAGAAAAGCAAAAATAAGAAAACATTGGTGAATCCTGGAAATCAATGGTTGCTAACAAAATAAGAGGAAATTTGTTTGCATATTACTTCCTGTAGGCTCATTATGTAGTGATGTAGTTTTGGGAGCACCAGTCACCCCTCCTGTCCACTAGAGGGCCTCAGCCTGTTTTCCCGCATTTCCTGTTAGTTGACATTTAAACCTGCCTGCTCACCTGCTCTTCACTTGGAATTAACTTCCCTCAGTACCCTGGTTAGTTTGCTAGTTTTACTCTCTCCAGTCTTTTTTCCTACCTCTACCGGTTTTGACCTCAGTTACCCTACAGTATGTCTGCCTGCTCTTTGTTGGATTTATTTTCCTGGTTTCTTAGCCTGCCTGTACACACGGTTTGATTTTCAACACTGTTTTTATCACATCTCATCTGGCTCCTGAACCTGTAACTGAGCCCCAGCCCAGTAAACCAGTGTTACTAACCTAGGGGTGTTGCACTTGTGAAGCAAACACTGTATCCAACTGAGCCGCCAGGAAGCCCTCAGGCAATGATTTTTTTTCTATCAAAAAGCTTTATAGCAAAAACATGCCCTCAGAAGGCACATAAACTTGGTCACCTGTCACTTTTGTTTCATGTTTTCTCAGTGATATTTTCACTGAATGTCAACCAGTTGCTGTTTTGACCAGAAGAAAAAACAAAATCTGAACCATTTGTTCTCTCTTTTTCTCTCATAATTTCCTCTCTCTGTGCTCGCTAAGTAGGAAGCGGCTGCTGATGGCAACAGGACCGAGGTGTCGCTCCCCGCCTGGGTGCCCTGCCATGCCACATCTGTCCATCTGTCAGGCATACAGGCCCATCCATCAAACAGCTGAATGCAGGTGAGTGTGGGGTACAATGAGCAACCATTAATCACTCTGAGACATGGACACCAGTGGGGTGCGCTGGGTGGGGGGATGTGTAAGTACTGGGATTTGTGTGTGTGTGTGTGTGTGTGTGTGTGTGTGTGTGTGTGTGTGTGTGTGTGTGTGTGTGTGTGTGTGTGTGTGTGTGTGTGTGTGTGTGTGTGAGAGAGAGATGCAAATCTCTCATGTGATAGTCGGACATTTTCTCTATTTAGCCCAGCTTGTTTTTGTTGTTTTTTAGCTGGTTAAAAGTGCTGATGTGGACTTGTGTAACTCTCACTCAATCCGGTCCCTCCACCCTCCCACTCCATGGTGGAGTGAACTCCGTTTGTAGTCACACTCACAGCTCAACGAAACACCCTTCTTTAAGGTGAAGGGTATAAAAACAAAAGCCACTTTGGGACCAACTCTCTGTCAAAGAAACTATAAATAAATATCAGAATCAGAAATACTTAATTGATCCCTGGGGGGAAAATTGAGTTACGTTTTGCCCCCGTTATAGAATATAAATATAAATATATAAAAAGAAAATATAAAATACAAATAATAATGCTTACAAACATGATCTACTGTATGCAAATAATATAAATGCATGCATAAATAAAAATGCAAGAATAGTGTAAATAAATAAGAATATTATTTTAAATGTTCTGTATAGATAAATAGCAGTGTTAATGCTGGAGTAAACCAGATTATTATACAGTTGAGATATATATATATATATATATATATGTATATATAATATATATATGTATATATATATGTGTATATATATATATGTGTATATATATGTATATATATATATGTGTATGTGTGTATATATATATGTATGTATATATATATATGTGTATATATATATATATGTATGTGTGTATATATGTATATATATATATGTGTATGTATATATATATGTGTATATAT
>CAKAOI010054669.1:0-16018 GCA_916701655.1 Sebastiscus albofasciatus
TTGCACTACCACGGTGATTTTGTGTTAAGATCCCGTTTACGCAGAGATGTATTTAAGCTCACCTGATCTGTTCACTTCCCCATGACTCAGTTTTCACCCCCCCGCCCCCGCAAAACCCTTTTTTCCATTTCTCTCTTCCTTCTTTTTCTCTTGTTTGAGTACAGGAACTATTGAGGCTCTGTAAAAATCAGAGCTTGTGAAGAGACGACTCCCCCATTCAGAGTCTCGTCTCCCCTGGTTCCCTCCGCAGTCCAACATCACTCTCCTCCATCCATTCTTCCACAACCCTGATTCCTCTCATCATCCCTCATCCCCTCATCCCTCGACTACATTCCCTCATCCATTGATTGATGCTCATCCCTCATCCCCTCATCCCTCGACTACATTCCCTCATCCATTGATTGATGCTCATCCCTTCATCTCCTCATCCCTCGACCCTCATCCTCCTTCCGGACCCTCAATCCATCCCTCCTACATCATTGTTCCCCCCCATCTTCAATAGGTAATAAACTATTCTAAACCCAATTTGTTATTGTCTTTGTTAGTGAAATGCCCTTTAATAGAATTCATTTCTATTAACTTTTTTACCAGGGAGTGTGCACCTTAATCGACATTTCAGTTTCTACCTCGATGTAAATGTGCCAGAGTTAGCTAAAGAGCTAATATGTATACAATTCTTCAGCAAGCAGTACAACACAACACAATACCATAAAATACATAACAAAAGTAGCAGATATTTAAAAACAATGAGAGTAACGGCAGTGCCAGAGATGAGGTAGTATGATTACAGGTTTGGTTTGCTTTAAGCCGTCTCTTAGGTTTGTGTTCAAAGGTAATAATGCGGTCTGCAGAATACTCACATCAATGGCTGCATCAGTCTGGATGTAGTCCATGTTGGAGTTGGACAGGCCCAGCTCCTTGCTGCCTCTCTGTACGGAGCTGATGATTCCTGACGTGATTGTATTCCGTAAAGAGAACGGGCTTCCCATGGCAACCACAAACTCTCCTTGTCGAACATCAGACGACTTACCGAGGGTGAGCGTGGGTAAAGGGTTCTACATGTCGGAGGGGAGAGAGATGGAGAGAGAGAGCAGTTCAACAGTTCATCCTCACAGCTCGTAGGCCAGTCATACTATCAAAATGAAACAGAGCTTCCTATTGCATTAATGCCCTTTTTTTCTTGCTGCACTGATCTGATCATGCAAGTGTCCTGCTTCATTATAAAGCTGCTGGATGAGCCTTTAGTTGTTCTATCTCAGTGCTGCTGTGCGATGGGGAAAACAAGAGGACCCTTCATTTTGCTATAGCCGTCTTTCAGTAGACTGTTTGAATCTCAGCCTTGTAATTCTCAAACTAAAAAAAGATACAGTCGTTCTTCAGAGGTCGTACAGGAGATTAATTGACACTATTTAACTGACAACACAAAAGTTCAATGTACTTATCTTGACCTTGACCACCTGAAACTAAGAATCATTGTGTTTTCGTTAGCTTACAATGAGCCCTTCATATCTACAAAAGGAGCGGGTCCTCTTCATGGAGTCCCACCTTTTGAGTTTTTACGTTACCTGAAGGCCACCATAGTTCTCCGACACGCTTGTGAAACTGCGATAATGTGAGCCGCAGAGTACAAAACCGTGGTACCGCCAGCCGTCGTCTGACTTCTGTTGCTCCTATAGTAGTGTTATTATGGTAAGAATGACCTCTGAGCAAGGCAAACGGCGTTACAACGATTTGCACTCGGTGGCTCACGTTACCACAGTCTTGGAAAGGGACAGGTGAGCGGAGGGGTACTCAGTTAGTTGCAATCTGCAACCACACCACTAGATGTCACCAAATCCTACACACTGTAGCTTTTAAAGGGCACTTTTTGTTTTCTAACAGATAAACACGCCCTCTTGAGGAGACATATAGCAAAACACCAAGATGCACAGCTGCACAATAAGTTAAGATTCATATTAAATAGTCACAAGAATGAAGTTTGAAGATGTAAATGCTATAAAAATGTTGTTAATGTTGATCACATTGTGGGCTCATTGGTGTGTTTCCCTCCTTATTTACTGAACTTTTAATAAGTTATTACAAACCATCTGGCTTTACTGTTGTCAACTACTGGACATTCCCCTGGTTTCATGTTTGTGAAGAAACCACTTTTTGTGTTCTTCCTATAACTGTATTTACTCTTGTTTTCTGATTCTGTCTGTTACAGTTATGATGATCTGATTGTCTCAGTGCTTCCACCACTGTGATGGAAGCTAATGTAGATCCAGTGAGTGAAAAAAGTAAACAAACAGTTCCTTTAGCAGAGATTATTGTAGTTAGTTGCTCACCCTTGAAGTGATTTTGATGGTGGCAATGTCTGCCGCTGGATCAACATCTTGCACAGTGGCATTGTATATGTCCCCGTTGGTGAGCTTCACACGGACGCCTCTCTTGTTGGCCACAACGTGAGCATTGGTGACGATGAGACCGTCACTGCTGATGATGAAACCAGATCCATTTGACACTGGGACTTCTCTTCCTGAAAACGGGTGCCTGTAAAACAGTAGAAGCAGTTGATCTTATTCAGTCTGGAAGCTAAATGTGTTATTTAGATTCATCTGCACGGAGAGGAAAACCAAAACATTAGTTTAGAAACTGACAAACAGGCAGCTTCAACCAGATCCGGTAAACAGGACTCATGTCATTTGATAATGTGCGTTAGTAGAGAACACGCACATATTCACAAACAAATCACATTACCACGAACCAGTCCCCCAGCCCATGAAGGTCATGGTTATGATAAAAGACAATCTAATGCCAACATATTGAATTAGGTGACTAATCAGACAGAAAATAACCAGCAATTTTGATAACATGTTATTCTACATAGTTATTTATAAGGTACAATCCCCTCCCCCAAATATCCCCTGATCACAACTACAAAAATAACAGTTCCTTATTATTATGTTTCACATCATTAAATTAAATTCTTTTGATTTTTCAGTTGCTGATATTACTTCCAAGAAATGACTTGTGAGCTCTCTAATTTATGATGGACCTTTGTCATCTTATAAATGATTAACTTCAACTGACAAATTGAACAAATAATTTATCTCAAAGAACTCTTCAAATGTGTTTTACATGTCACATTTCCTCTTACACAAACTGTAGTATAAAATAATTGGAAATAATCAATATGTGTAGGCTAAATTTATTATTGTATCATAACTGAGGACATTTCACAGGCAACCCAAATTTAATTTTGTTGCATAGCGGACAGGAGGAGATAAAGTTTTCTTTTATGTAAAGGAAAAATGGAGAAAGAAGACAATTATTGCTGCAGCCCTAATAGCAGCTGTTGTCAAAATGACCTGTTATTCTACATAGTTAAATATAAAAGGCACAAACTCTCCCCCCAATATCCCCTGATCACAACTTCACAAATAACAGTTCCTTATTTTTGTTTTGCGTTCCGATCCGATACCAGTGCTTAATTAATAAGCTGTATGCTTCACTGTGTGGAAGTGACTGGGATCATTCTTTTATGTGTGAGGCAACATCAGGCTTAACTTAAACATTGCTTTCCTAACTTGTAAAACAAAATAACAAATAAATACATAGATATAAATCTATTTAATGTTATTTATTACTAATTTCATAAATCATACACCAATAACATGGTAAAAATCTTAACATTATCAGGAATTACAATTCAAGTGTAAACCTTTTTAATGCAGCAAAAAACTGGTCAAAACTTAAACAGGAATTAAAACTCCAGTATATAATGTATATAGTATATAAACATAGAATTGAATAGACCGGCCAGATTGTCACAGATACTCGATCCAGCTATTTGAGTCAGTATCAACCTGATATCTGATCCGGTATTGGTGCATCCCTACTTACCAGACAGATGTTACACTAAATTATGTAACACATCAGACTCTGTGACCCAAAGTGATTTCAGCTATGTTGCCTCTACAAATGTTTATCACATCTTTATTTTGATGTGACTATTTTAAGTGTTTCCAAAATTGTGTCCCCATGATATTTAGACATTTTGCTAGCTGTGATTTCAATATATACTGTTGTGGTAACACTAATTAAAATAAGGTAAGCTATATGAAGTAAAAAAACAAAAACAAAGTCCATCTGTTTTTCTATTAAGAAGCTACCTGCAACACAATCCTTGAATGTTATAATTAAAGGTGAGCACATTGAACAGGTAACAGAGGTGAAGTATTTAGGGATCATTTTAGATTCTCAGTTAAACTTTAAAAGTCATACTAAAAATATTAAAAAACAAATAAAAAATAAAAACATTTGCAGTGGCAACATAGCTGAGAATTTGGATGTTAACACATGCTACAATTTAATCAACATTTCAACAGTGGACTCACCTGCCCAGGATTTCAATGTACACCACAGCTGGAGTGGACTTTTCCACCACATCTGCAATGAAGTTGTATTTATACCGAGGGCTATCAGGCTTATAGGGAGAAGCACACTGAGCTGATGGCAGCAGGAGTTCAAGATACCAAGAGACACTTCTGTCCTTCACTTTGTCTTCTTTTAGACTGTCCAGAAGAGCCACACCACCACAGAGACCCAGACCCACAGAGACAGACTTCAGCAGAGAAGAGCTGCTGTTATTATCACGACCACTTTGTCTGTCCCACCCCACCGAGGGTTTCCTGTCTAGACTGGTGTCCTCCTCTGCTCCTCTTACAACAGAGGACACCCTGGACACTGTCCTCTCTGTTAAAGAGTTGAGTCCACGGCTCTGACACCGAGCATGTCTCCTTAGTGCGGACAGAAAACACCTGTTGAGAGGAGTTGCTGCCATGTTGCATCACTTCAGTCAGTCCAGGAGTTTAAAACAAACACTTTATATCCAGATATATCTACAGTAACAACGGTCCGTTTGGTGTTGATTATAATAGTTACGCTGTTTACCTTTAATTAAAACAATACCGTACAAATAACGTCCCGTGAATTCCTCTGTTATCTACAGCTGAGAGATTAACCAGAGACAGACAGCTGGAAGAAACAACAACCTTAACCAGGAAATGTGACTTTGGTTCGAGTCTGCGCAGTACGACTTCTTCTTCTTCTACGTTGTTGTTTAGTGGCGATTGGTAAACCAGCTTATAGGTGCATTACCGCTACCTACTGGACTGAAGTGTGGACCAGTAGATTGGCAGGAAAAAACAAAAAAAACAAAAAAACAACAATAAAATAAATCTGAATAATTAATAATAATAATAATAATAATAATAATAATTAGATTCTCTCCATTATTCCTGTTGCCCTTAAGTCATTAATTAGAAGATTGTGTCCTTTCTTAGATGTCTTTCCTAGCAGATTCCTCCATTGTAATATTTCCATCATTTACTCCTGATAGCAATTCCCTTCTTTCTTTGTCATTAGCTTATAGGTGCATTACCACCACCTACTGGACTGGAGCGTGGACCAATAGTTTGGCAGGAAAAAATAATAATAAATAAAAAATATTAATAATGATGATTATTATTATTATTATTATTAATAATAATAATAACTAACCAAAATAATAATAATAATTAAATTCTCTCCATTATTCCTGTTGCCCTTAAGTAATTAATTCGAAGATTGTGTACTTTCTTAGATGTCTTTCCAAGCAGATTCCCCATTGTAATATTTCCATCATCTACTCCTGATAGCAATTCCCTTCTTTCTTCGTCATATTTGTTGCACTCTATAAGAACAATTTAGTCACAATTATTATTAAGTTTATAATACAGTAGTGGTTAGACCTAGTCATGGCTCAGACATGGAAACCTAATATCACACATTGTAAACACAATACAAATTCATAATAATAATAATTATAATAATGTTGTTTTTAATGTTTTTAGTTTTGCAATTCAGATGCGACTTGTCATATACTGCACTCCACAAAATAAAAAATGAAACAAAAAAAGAAATTTAAATGTAAAAATAACTCATAATAAATAATAATAATATGGATCATTAAAAACACATAATTAATATACAAATACAAAGAACAGTTCAACTGCTTTTGTTATCACTGAGTTTCTTGAAAATATATATTAAAACAAGGCTCAACTTAAGTACATTTCCTATTATGAATGTGTAATTTAGTGACAATTATTATCAAGTTAATAATAGCTATAGTAGTGGCTCCATTGAAACCAAATATCACACATTGGAAACACAATGCAAATTATTAATAATAATAAAGTAATAATAAAGTAATAATAATAATAATAATAATAAAGAAATAATAATAATAATAATAATAATACGTTTTTTTGGGCAGAAATCCTGACAGCTTGTTTCAAAATGGAGAGTTTCTGAATACGGGCTGTGTGTATTTCCCTGTTGACGTGTTTCAATACTTTCACAGTATTTATATATGCACTATACTCATTTTTAACAGTCTCTTCTGCACTACATTAACTTTTTTTAATAGTCATGTATCACAGCTTTTACCCTGCACTATATTCAGTTTTAACAGTTTTCTTCATCTCTTTGTATTTTTATATCTGGTATATTTTTTTGTACTTTATACTTTGCACTACTAACTTTTTTACTGCCTTTTTAACATGTTTTGCACTATGGAACTGTGATGCTGGAAACTTGAATTTCCCTCGGGATCAATAAAGTTACTATCTATCTATCTATCTATCTATCTATCTAAATATTGTATATTCGTGACATCACGAATGGGCAGAAATCCTGACAGCTTGTTTCAAAAAGCAGAGTTTCTGAATACGGGCTGTGTGTATTTCCCTGTGGATTGAGTGTTTCAATACTTCCACAGTATTTATATAGGATTTAAGCCTGCTTTATAATAATAATAATAAAAAACAGGAAAATCTCACTTTTTTATAATATGGGACCTTTAAACAAATGTTTCGATATTTCTCTTATTGTGAAAGGGTTTAAAACCTGCGCGGAAATGACGTGTTTGTTTCGGAAGTACGTCACAGGTTTTCTAGGCGAATGAGCCAGACGCGGCGGTGATGAGAAATTTGAAATTGGCGAGCTAGCGAGCTGCTAGCTGCTAGCTGCTAGCATCCACCTCGGACCTTTTCCATACAAACATGGCGTACTATCATCACTTATTAAAAAACACAAAACCGCCTTTTGAATCTCCTGCCAAGGTGTTTGCTCTGCTGAAGTCGAAAGTGAAGAAAGAAGGGACTTTTACAGTCAACGACTCTTCGTGTTACGTCACAAACAACCATGGAGCCGTTGTTATGTCGCCCAGGAAGGAGAGAGCTCAGAGCACCTGGAGAACCGACAAGGAGAACCACAGATCTGCTTCTCATCAGGCCTCTGAGCTCTCGCCTCAGAAAACCTTCAGGTATCCAGACATCAGCAGCAAACATGTGGAGGAAATGCCTCCTCCTCCTGTGCCAGCACATGGGTACTACACACCAAGAAAGAGAGCTTTCATGGAGTCAACAACTCTGTCTCATCTCTCCTCTCCCATCAGCAGACCTCACATCCACACAGAAACACCTCACATCAGAGACTCTGGTGGGTTCAAGGTGATCAGAAGGACTCCAGTAAAGACACAGCCAGTACAAAATGACTTTGTAAGTGGTGTGTTTGAGGAGGGGTGTGCTCCTCAAGACAAACAGGTGTCTCACCCCTATGTGTTGTCTCCAATGAGGAAGAGGTTGAAGAAGAGTACATGGGAGATGCAGGAGTTCAACACAGTCAGCAGCAGCACAAATGAGGTCAACAGTGAATCCATAGGTCCGCCACAAGAGAAGAAAACCTCCAGTGCTTTCACTGAGGATAACATCACCTGCATGGATTCGCATTTGGGTAATGTCAGAGGATTCCCAGCCTACCCATCAGGGATGACCTTCACTCATGAACCTGTGTTCCCATCACCAAGACCCACCGCAATGCAACGTGAGATATTATTGCTGCTTTGTTTGCTAAGTGAAACTCTTTTCCTTATGTCACAATTTAGAGCTGGGGTCAGCAACCTTTACTATCAAAAGAGACATTTTAGTCAACATAATAAAAAAAAGAATTCTGTCTGGAGCCACAAAACACTTGAGTATTGTGATGAAGGTAACACAGTTTATAGTCTAAGTATATAGTATATAAGTCTAATGCAGTGAGGGCCAAAGTGCAAATGTGCAATGGAGTCTTAGGGCCACATTGAGGGAAAAAACATCTGAGATTTCCAGAATAAAATCATAATTTTACGAGAAAAAGGTCATAATATTATGTGAATAAAGTCATAACTTTACGAGAATAAAGTCATAAATTTACGAGGAAAAAGAAAATAACTCGTAAAATTGCTACTTTATAATATTGACTTTATTCTCATAAACTTGTGACTTTATTCTCATAATGTTACAACTTTTTTTTCTCATGAACTTTTGACTTTTTTCTCGTTATGTTATGACTTTATTCTCAAATTCTCAGATTTATTTGTTTTTCCTCAATGTGGCCCTAATACCCCGTTGTACTGTCGTACCATAGACCTGAAACAATGATAAATAAAAATGAAAATGTAAACAATAGACAGTTATTCATTTCCATTCTTATAAATCCACAGGGAGCCACTGGAGAGGAGCTAAAGAGCTTGTGGCTCCAGAGCCACAGGTTGCAGACCCCTGATTTAGAGGAAGAAATTGACTGATGCCTCTCTTTGCTGTTTTGAACAGGTTGCCATGTTGCTCTGGTCAGGCTTCCTCTGAGCTCTCCAGCCAAGGTCTTCGCTTACATGAAGGAGAGGAAAAGTAAAACGAAGCAGCAGGAAGTTCATAAAGTCAGCCACAGCACAAAGGATCTCTTTGATGAAGGTGAGTGTGTGTTATGAAATGGAAATACTTGAATCCAGCAAAGTTTTAGCTGTGCATGAATGCAGTAGGGCTGTCTCGAATACCATTTTTTGGGCTTCGAAGCTTCGGTGAGAAATATTCGAAGTTTCGAGGAGGAGCGTGGTGCAGCAGGCTGACATGTTCTTCTGTCTGTCTCCATCTTCCCCTGGACAGTGCTGCTGCCGCACTACAGTGTACACACACACACACACCCCTCTACACACAACAAGCAGCGACATCTGTCTGAGAATAACTAACAACAATTAATAATAAAAGTAATGAATAATGTTGTGGGATTTTTCCTTATTTTGTGGGCTATTTGGGGATTTTTTTACATACTTATATATAAAATATAAAAAAAGGTCAATTACCATGACAATGGTCGAAGCTTCGAAGCATTCGTGTCAGCCCTAGTATGCAGGCATACTTCCTGTTTTGTTTTTTCTACGTCATGTTTGCATGTTGCACAGTTTCGTTCATGTTTTCACCTACGTTCTTTTCCATAGGTAATTTCCATCAGTCCAGAGACACGCCGCCTTCCTCCACAGCTCACAACATGGGTGAGATGGAGGACATTGCTTGTAGAAGTGTGGTTCCTGTCAACCGGTCCAGAGTAGAGTCAGCTGAATCCAGCCAATCAGACACATATCCCTCTGAGGATGTCCTGAGCCCTGCCGTGTCACCACAACCTGTGTTGCTCGGAGACTCGCTTATACTCAAAACACCACGGATCTCCATACCGAAGAAAGAAGAGGCTGCATTCAAGCGAAAGAAATGGCCCACGAGCACAAAATTTCCATATGTGAGTAGAACCTAATACCTCTTAAATGTAAGTCTTTGATAAAAAGGGGTGATATTAGGGATAGGTCAGTCCGGAATACCATTTTTTGGGCTTCAAAGCGTGGCAGGCTGACCTGTTCTTCAGCCTGTCTGTCTCCATCTCCCCGTTTCAGTGCCTTAGACAGCGCCGCTGACGCACTACTGTACACACACACACACACACACACACACACACACACACACAGCCCTACATATAACAAACAGCTATATCTGCCTGAGAATAACTAATAATAATTAATCACTTTATGGAATTATTACTTATTTCATGGGCTATTTTGGGATTTATACATGATTGTTATATACTTTATATATTTATATATATATATATAAATATATATATATATATATATATAAAGGAATAAAAAAAAACGAAGCATCGCATAGTGATTTGGAGGTCAAATACCATGACAACATGACAGCATTCGAGTCAGCCCTTATTAGGACTGAATATGCAAAATTAGACCACTGATTAATTCAAGGTTTGGATTTGCAGGCACATTTTAGATCAAATGGGAAACTGAAGTCAATTATAGTTTGTCTTCTTTTGATAATTTTGCCTATTGTTCCTAATTGGGCCTGTGTTTTCCTCTTCGGCAGGCGAGTACAATTTATCTAAAAAAGTGGTTCCTGAGGAAGAATAACAGGGGCCTGTTTGTTGATGGAATCCACAGGTAAGTGTTTCTTGAGAGATCATGATTTAAAAAAACAACTTTGCAGTCAAAGTATATTACAACAAATTTCCAGATTGCTTACTCAGCTCCTGACTTATGAGACAGACGTGTTTATGCTTTTGCTTAAGCTTTTTGTGTGGTTTAATGTGAACACTGTGGGTTTTTTTCTCTTATCTTTTCCAACCAGGGATGACAACATACCGTGGAACAGTAACATCATTGTGGAGAGGGTTTCTAATTCTGTGGTGAAGACCGTCTCCGGCAGCGTTTACATCTTGGTTGGCAAGATGAACATGACTGACTCTGGTAAGCCAGTTTCTCTGTGGGTGGAAATTTTCCACTGAGAATATGTTTCACTTTTGCAGAAATAATTATGCATAAAAATGCATTAAAAATAAAGAAAACTTGCACATAAACTTATGTTAACTTGAATATTGCACGGATTAATACTCATGTGTCTCTCACCTTTTGCCTGCAGAATTACCCAAATGGCTTTTGAAGATGTTTGCTCATGGTTTTCCTCGAGACTGGAAGGCACTTTATGAGAGGCTTCTGTCAAGACAGTAAGAATATTTATTTCTTTTCCGTTTATGCCGGTACAGATCCAAGATTGTTTTGTTTTGCTGGGGATGTTGAATAATTTAAGCATGAGATGAAATTACCATTCAGTGGTTGAAAATAGTATTCACAAATTGTTAGTGGTGAAAATTCAGTTATTTTGAAGAGCTGACTTCTGTTTTATTGCAGAGAAACAGACAAGGGGAGAAGTTTGGAGGCATCCTCCATGGTTCGTTCTGTGAAGCAGCACAAGAAAAAGCCTATGAAGACATGTAAGTGCAAGATATATACTTTATCTAACAACCTAGCAAATAAATGCTCGGTACAACAACGTTCAAGGGCATGAATAATCCATGGCAGTTGTACTAAAGGACTTTTGTGTTACCTTGTACACTTCTTTTCTCCTCTTCTCCAGCAAATTCCTGTCCTCCTGCCTCCTTGTCTCGTGCAAACGTGTCCCGAAGTGGTCGCTTGATCAAGCCACCTCTGGAGTATTGGAGAGGAGGGAGAGTCATTCTGGATGCACAAATGAATGTTACCATCCATGAATGTTATGATACCTCCATCTACACCCCCGTAAGCACCACATGATCATAATCTAGAATATTTGTTTGACTGTGTACAAACAACTGATATTTCTGATCAATGTCACCATGTTCTATATCTCACTGAAGGTCACTACGAAGACGTCACAGAAACCTGCCCGTGTGTTCCTGCCCTGCAGTGAAGGTAAAGATAACTTTGCTGTTTTATTATATGTGAGATAAGTTATGAGTTGATTACAGACAAACTGTCTTCTGTGTTTCCAGGCAGTGAGCAAAGTGAATCAGCCAGCAACGAAGAGGCATCAGCACCACTGAGGAGGGTTAAGGCTCCACTTCGCAAACGGGACAGTGCTGAGCCAGAAAAGAAGCCCTCTTATTCATCTGAACCTCCTGTGGAGACACTTGGCAGCCCTGAGGAGTGGTCTGACAGACCGACAAGGTCCAGCCGAAGGCGTCCAGCTACAGAGAGAGCATTGTATGTGGACACTGTCCCTCAAATGCAAAGTGAACCTGAAAAGTCTTCAACACGGAGGTCCAAAAGACAGGCACATAACAACACAAGGCCTTCAGTGAGAGTCTTGGCTAGCAAACGGGCTGTCCCAGCATCATCATCATCATCAGATGATGTGGTCATTGGGAGAAAGGAGCCGGGGAAAGAAGTGCACAAGAAGAAAAGCGGGAGAGTTCTTAACGAGTCACGGCCCTGCCACGTGTTTCCATCAAGTGAGTAATTAAAAATGCATGATATTTAAAATGGCCAACTTCCGGTTAGGCTGAGTTAATGAAATCCAATACAAAATATCTAAAATGATGAGCGCAATGTAGGTACCAAATTTCGTGAATATCGGAGCAACTATGTTCCAACTAAGGCCTTCCAGGCATTAATGGGCCCTATGGAGCCCGCTAAACACGCATGAACTCAATCGCTGTATATTCTTGCAATATTCACAGGTTTTGATGTATGCACCAAGTTTCAGTATACCAAGGGCGTCAAAAATGTGATCAAAGGCTAAAAGTTAGGGAGCGCTATAGAGCCGACATGCCACACCCAATCCCAATTGCAACATCAACTCTAAATAATTAATAGTTTGAACATGGGTGCAAAGTTTTGTGAGGTTTTGTGCATCCTAAGGTCCTTTTAACACAGGCTGGTAAAATGAAAATGAATGCACAACATCCCAAATGGCTGACTTCCTGTCTGATGAAATTAAAAAAAAAAAAAAATGTAATTGACTTATAGATGAGAACAATGATCCACCAAATTTCATTAACATCAAAGGAACTTTTCCGCAACTCAGGCTTGCATTTGGGGGCGCTATGGAGCCCGCTGGCCACGCCCGAGCCCAATCACTGCAGAACTATGCAATTTTCATTAGTTCTGAAGCGGGTGCCAATTTTCGTGCGTTTTCGTGCATCTAAAGCCCCTCAAAATTATAACTCCACAGCAGAAAAATAATCTTTACATGTAAAAATAGCTCATAATAAATAATAATAATACGGTTAATTAAAAATACATAAAAGGACAGTTGAGGGTACAACATATTTGAAAGTTCAACTGCTTCTTTATCGTTGAGTTTCTTTAATATATTAAAACGAGACTCAACTTTTGTAAATTTCGTCACAATTATTATGAAGTTAATAATATAGTAGTGGTTAGACCTATTCATGGCTCAGACATGGAAATCAAATATTCATAATCAGACCAAAAATAATGTACATGAGGGGATTTCCAAATTAAGTGGAAATCACGTGTTGCACTTAAACTATAAAAGGAAGCTACAATTATCATCAGTGTCTCTGTCGCAGCCTCCTTCTAATTCTAAAATGCACTTTAGACGCCTTGTAGATATAGACATTTCCAACACATTATCTTTCAAGTTATTTGGCTTGCTTTACTCAGGGTTGTGGTGACTAAGTTATGAGTTGCATGCAGACAAACGGTCTTCTGTGTTTCCAGGCAGTGAGCAAAGTGAATCAGACAGCGACGAAGAGGCATCAGTACCACAGAGGAGGGTTAAGGCTCCACTCCGCAAACGCAACAGTGCTGAGCCAGAAAAGAAGCCCTCTTATTCATCTGAATCTCCTGTGGAGAGACTTAGCAGCCCTGAGGAGTGGTCTGACAGACCAACAAGGATCAACCGAAGGCGTCGAGCTGCAGAGAGAGCATTGTATGTGGACACTGTCCCTCAAAAGCAAAGAGAACCTGAAAAGTCTTCAACACGGAGGTCCAAAAGACAGACACATAACACCACAAGGCCTTCAGTGAGAGTCTTGGGTAGCAAACGGGCTGTCCCAGCATCATCATCATCAGATGATGTGGTCATTGGGAGAAAGGAGCCGGGGAAAGAAGTGCACAAGAAGAAAAGCGGGAGAGTTCTTAACGAGTCACGGCCCTGCTACGTGTTTCCATCAAGTGAGTCATCACAGTCTTCTGACGAGTTAGAGAAGGAACTGGGGAAGATAACCAGAATAAAACAAACAAGACAGAGCAAATGCATCAAGTCGTCGTCATCATCATCACCCACAAAGAGTTTGCCTAAGTCGACACGATCCAGCAAGAAAAAACCCAACGCAGCCAAAGGCAACGCACCGATTCCCCAAGAGCAAGATGCAGACGAGTGGACAGAGGCAGAGCTTATGAAGCTACAAGAGTAAGAATGAGAGAGGAGCATTTTGGATTTTGGATTAGAGTTGCATATTTCTGTATCATAATGTATATGTGTTTGTGTTTTCCAGGGCTGTGTCCTACTATCCTAATCACATGGCAGGTTACTGGGCAAAGGTGGCGAAGATGGTTGGAACACGTTCTGCAGAAGAGTGCCACTACCAGCACACATCCAAGGGAGCCTTCAAGACGCCCGCCAAGAGAGCCAAGAAACCCCAAAAGGAGAAGGTGGAAGCACCAAAAGTTCAAGGTACGAGCCCTGCTAAGTGTCTCATAGCTTTTTTCTTGGTTGGCCAGTGGCTCAGGGAGATGTCTTCCTGCCTCTCAATGGAGAAAATCACTTATATCTTAAAGGTAAAAAGGAGGCCTCTGATTCTATTTGGGAACTTTTCATTTACTTTATGGAAAATGGAGATATGTCTGAAGCATTTTATAAATTATTTAATTTATTTAAGTTTTCTGCCTCAAACCTTCTGCCATGAGTATTACATTATTGTATCTATTTTTAATTAAATTATTTATTTATTTTAGTAATGTCATTTTGAGTTTTTGTTGCCCTCTACTGTTGAAAATTAATAAATACAGTGTTAAAAAAGTACTCTTCAAAACCTGTAAACAGACTTTTGGTGTATAAAATTGGTGGAATTTCCCTTCCCATACATATATTGAAAAGAAGCGCAGATGAATTAATGATTCAGTCAATGGAGTAGACAAAATAGCAGGAACACCTTACAATTTAGCACAATTCAAAACAAAAACACAACCCTTTAGTTTGAAGCCTTTTTTTTTTGACGACGTAATCTTTACTGAGGTATTATTATTGCGTTATATGTTTTGCTGTAATGCATTTTTGCATTTTTTTCTGAAGCCTTCTTAAGAACTACAATCCTGGAAATGTTTTCGAGAGGACGTGGTTCACTGCAGAGATTTGACAACTATTATTTATGCAGAGCTTCCGGTGATATCTAGCAGAGTGGGAACCTATAAGAGAAAGCAGCAGGTGCGTCAGTTCCTGGAGGCCATGCCCAGAGATGATGTTGAGGATGTTTTCAGCTCTGCGTACATGCAGAATAAACGCTTTGAGGTTTGTTTGTTTCTTTTGTATTTTGCAAAAATAAGAGATTTTGTGATTATGACACCATACAAAATGATGATGATAACTGTTCCACTCATGGCTATCTTGATGGATAGATGCCCTCCATGTGTCCGAGTGACCATGACTTCACAACTTCAGAAATGGAGCCCCTGAGCCCCATGTCGACGGGCTGCGCCGGAGCAAAGACTCCTCAGTGTCTGCATCTCACGCCTGGCATGATGGGTTCTCCAAACAGGTGAATGATGTCGACTTCTGTCGCGTTCTAGCTTGTAAGAAGGGTTCGCACTTCTTCTTGTACGATAACTAACTTACCTCTTTCTTGATTTCAAAGGAACAATGGTGACAAGTACGTCTATCAACTCCAGAAGAGGATGAAAAAAAATCAGTTTAACGTCTGCAAACAGGCTCCTCCTTCAAAGGTACTAATTCATAAGGGTTCATTTCTGAGATTCTTGTTAACTTGAAGCACGTGGATTATACATTTTATTAGTAAAATAACTATTTCTTTCTCTGTTTCTTTCAGAGCTTCACACCCACGCCATCAGTTAAACGAACAATGAGAAGATGTGGTAACACAGGTAGGATTCCTGAGAAACGTGCAGGGGAGGGACAAAATAACAGAAACACCTTACAATACAAAACAATACCTTTACACCTGCTGCACGGTGGTGCAGTGGTTAGCACTGGCGCCTCACAGCTAGAGGGTTGCATGTTCGAATCTGACTTGGGGCCCTTCTGTGTGGAGTTTGCATGTTCTCCCCGTGTTAGTGTGGGTTTTCTCCGGGTACTCCGGTTTCCTCCCACAGTCC
>CAKAOI010054669.1:16038-30257 GCA_916701655.1 Sebastiscus albofasciatus
AATGGTTGTCTGTCTCTATGTGTCAGCCCTGCGATGGACTGGCGACCTGTCCAGGGTGTACCCCGCCTTCGCCCAATGTCGGCTGGGATCGGCTCCAGCCCCCCCGCGACCCCTAACAGGATAAGCGGTTGCAGATGAGAGATGAGAGACCTTTACACCTAATAACAATTTACTAATACTACTGTTTGTAGCTGTGTTTAGAGGGGATTCTCACATTTCAAATGTTATAATTGAAAGCTGAAAGCAGTTATTTCTACACTGTGGTAATAATCCGTTTCTTTCCTTTTTCACTAGAAAATGACACCTTTTTCGTTTGGGAGATGTTCCCAGGAAAGGATGGCGCGTTGTCTGACAGCGGAGAGGAAGAAGACTTTTACTTCTCAGACAACGACTGATTGGAGCTAAACATCATATCATTTAAGGAAAAAATCTAAAACATTTGATTGAATGAATTAAAATCAGTACAGTATGTACCTGTAAATATAGTTTTTGTTTTAAGCCAAGACTCAGTTGTTAATATTCTTTCAATAAACATTCTTAAAGTCTTAATAATGTTTTTTGTGTGTATTATATATTTAGAGAGATAATTATCTATAGAAGTGGTTCCCAAACGTTTTGGCTTATTTTTCAACATACTATAATATGACTTTTTTTAATAACATTTTGCAACACAATGTACTATGATGTTTTTTTAATGAAATTTTTCAACATACTGTGCTGTGACTTTTTTTTAATAACATTTTTCAACATACTGTACTATGATGTTTTTTTCATGAAATTTTTCAACATACTGTGCTGTGACTTTTTTTTCATGAAATGTTTCAACATACTACACTATGACTTTTTTTTAATAACATTTTGCAACACAATGTACTATGACGTTTTTTTTCATGAAATGTTTCAACATACTACTATAATTGTATAGTATGTCGAAAAAAGTTGAAAAAAACATATCATTTAAGGAAAAAATCTAAAACATTTGATTGAATGAATTAAAATCGATACAGTACAGTATGTACCTGTAAATATAGTTTTTGTTTTAAGCCAAGACTCAGTTGTTAATATTCTTTCAATAAACATTCTTAAAGTCTTAATAATGTTTTTTGTGTGTATTATATATTTAGAGAGATAATTATCTATAGAAGTGGTTCCCAAACGTTTTGGCTTATTTTTTAACATACTATACTATGACGTTTTTTTAATGAAATTTTTCAACATACTGTGCTGTGACTTTTTTTAATAACATTTTTCAACATACTATACTATGATGTTTTTTTAATGAAATTTTTCAACATACTGTGCTGTGACTTTTTTTTCATGAAATGTTTCAACATACTACACTATGACTTTTTTTAATAAAATTTTGCAACACAATGTACTATGACGTTTTTTTCATGAAGTTTTTCAACATACTACTATAATTGTATAGTATGTCGAAAAAAGTTGAAAAAAAAAAAGTCAGTGAAGTATGTTGAAAAAAAGTCATGGTATAGTATGTCTAAAAAAAGCAGAGTATGACGAAAAAAAGGCATAGTATAACATGTCGAAAAAAGTTTGAAAAAAAAGTCATAGCAGAGCATGTTGAAATTTTTTTTTTTTAAAAAAGTCATAGTATTGTATGTCAAAAGAAAAGTTCATCGTATAGTGTATTGGAAAAAGAGATTAAATATTTGGTATTTCCCCTCTAAAATAACACAGAAAATTACTACTTCATGATATTATGACTTTATTCTCATAATACGACTTTTTTTCTCTTAAACTTATGACTGTATTCTCATAATATTACGACTTTTTTCCCCTTAAACTTGCTACTTTATTCTCATAATACAACTTTTTTTCTTGTAAAATTACGACTTACTTCTCATAATATGACTTTTTTTCTCGTAAACCTAAGACTTTATTCTCATACTATTAAAGCTTTTTTTTTCTCTTAAACTTATGACTTCATTCTCATAATACTTTTTTACTTACAACCTTATGACTTATATTCTCATAATATTACGACTGTTTTTTCTTGAAATGTTATTACTTTATTCTTATTAAATTACAACTTTTTTTCTCCTAAACTTCTGACTTAATTCTCATAATAATACGACTTTTTTCCCTCTTAAACCTATGACTTTATTTTCTTAATATTATGACTTTATTCTCGTAATATTATGACTTTATTCGTGTAATATTATGACTTTATTCTCGAAATCTCAGATTTATTTATTTTTTCCTCAATGTGGCCCCAATACTGCGTCGTAATATTACATATACATGTTAAACATGAAAATGAAAGGTGCCTGAATGTGTGTGAATTAACTTATAATGCAACAAAAAAAGAAAAAAAAGAAAGTGCGAATAACAAAATCACGTGAACGCCTGTCACGTGACTGCAGCGTCTATAACAGGCTGCCCAGCAGATAGAAAGCACAGCTGACTTCAGACAAGCCGAGGACACCATGAACACACTGTGAGTTGCCTTAAACAAGTTCATAGCTGTGCATTATTATAGAGATAACTGGGAAAGAAAGACAGATAACTGTTTTTAACGTGACTTATAAGTGTACTGTGACGCACCTTGTTATTTGTTGTTGTTCTGACCTACATACAGTAGATAGCTGCCAGCTAACATAGCAGGTCAAAGTGTTCACCTAGCGTTAAGGCTACCGGTAGTAACAGTTTCATATCTGTGTATCTGTTAAGAAGTGGGTGTAAATTGAGCTAAGCTAAGTCACAGATGTTTTAGGTGTAACCCCGAGATAACACACGGAATTAAGAGCGTGTTTTTTTAATATTAGTCTACATTTATGTGTTCAAGAGGAACCTCTAAACATGTGTTGCTTTGTTTCTCCTTCCACCAGGCTGACCTTCTCCATCACCTTGTTGTTCAGCTCCTTGGTCTGGAGTGGATATCTGGAATATGACCAAGATGTCTTGTGAGCCACTTAAAGAGCTTTTTTCCTCATCTATCTGTCATTTTTATTATTATTATTATTATTGTTATTATTATTATTATTATTTAATAAATCATGTTTTGTATCTCACCTTATTTAAGACCTTCAAGCCTTCATACAGACCAGATCTTGACAGCCCCAAAAATGCAGCAAAGACCTAATAAAAGGGGAAATCCCCACAATATTATAATACTATTATAACTGCAAGTCGTTTTGAGGGAACTAATACTTTGGTGAGGTTTGTTTCCACGCATGGCTACAAATTTAGTCCAAAAATTAGGTTTGGATTTTACCTATAGGGCTGACCTGAATGCTTCAACCGTTGCCATGGTATTCAACCTCCAAATCACTATTCGAATGCTTGTTTTTTTTAATTTTTTTTATATAAATATGTAATAATAAAGTATAAATTCCAAAATAGCCCATGAAATAAGGAATTTTCCCACAACATTATTCATTATTCATATTCAACATTCATTATTATTATTAGTTATTCTCAGTTATTCTGCAAAGCTTAGAATATTTCTCATCGAAGCTTCGAAGCCCAAAAAATGATATTTGGGACATCCCTAATTTTACCACGCTCAACAGTTTTGGTTTCTAGGACCTGTGATATCTGCTGTTGCACAAATTAATGGCGGTTTTGGAGTGTTTGAAAACCTTGTAAAAAATCTCATGAACCGCAGCACAGAATGACACACATTAATCAACTCTGGGTTGATTTTAAAAAAGGGGTGAAATTACTGTGATGTTTCTGAATGTTTGCATAAAGGTTCAGCTAACCATAGAATCATAACAAAGTCATCAATACTCTTGAAATTCAACAGGCTGGTCAGCAGCTACAGTATATATTGAGTTTCACAGTGTTGGGTAAAAGTGAAGCCTCTTTTAGTAAAATATCATGACCTGGTTTACCTCTTTCCTCAGGTTACCAGACGACTGGACTCATGTAGGTCGGGTCGACCCCACAGAGGAGCTAGAGCTGACCTTTGCCCTGAAGCAACAGAACGTTGACCTGCTGGAGGAAATACTCCGACTGGTGTCGGACCCTGACTCACCACAATATGGTAGGGGCTCTGTCTGATGAATGCTGGTAGTCTTCAATTAACCCTAAAGATTTAGGGCATAAAAAAATCATAAGCATACACTCACTAAAATGCTGTCCTTACTGTGCAGCAAACGGCAGGGATAGGAATTCAAATGCTCTGGCTTGACAGTTTAAAACCAGTCTTAACTGATGAGGCCTTTTTCATACTACAATCAGAGTGACGGAGGCTTGTTTTTGTCCTGCACAGGTAAACACCTCACCCTGGAGGAAGTATCCTCCCTGGTGCATCCATCTGAAGTGACCCAGAAGGTGGTGCATCACTGGCTGCAGAGTCATGGGATTACAAACTGCCAGACTGTACACACTCAGGACTTTTTACAGTGCACCATGACTGCAGAGTAAGCATATCTTTTTAGGCAATATTTGTTCTTGCTTACTCAACAGTAATTTCTACTTGCTCTTAACACAGTTAAGAAGACGCAAAAAAGTACCTTACCTTTTCTGCTCAACTTCCCTCTGTGTGTGTAACCCATGCTCTTATCTCGTGATACGGTTCCTCTTTCTGTGGTTTATTAATACAAATCAAAGTTTGAGCTACAAGCTTTTGAAATTCATGAATCTAGGCCAAGGTTATAGGATATTTTAAATAAACAGTTTATACCTTAAATGTGCTAAATATGGGATAGATAGGGAGCATTTCTTTTGCCTCTCAACAGCTCACAGCATGGCGTCAGCTAGCAGGTGGCTAGTGGCCAGTGGGGAGGTAGCCAAGCCAGTGGGGAGCCAAGGCCTATGAAAAGGAGGCTGGGTCACGGGCGGACATGGGTATGGGGTATAACACATGCGCAGTGTAACAGAAGCTGCGGTCATGTGTTGCGATTGGCTCAATTTTGGCGCGTGCAGGCGAGATTTTACTGCGCATGTGTTATACCCCCAGAGATATGACGCGTGACCCAGCCTCCTTTATATAGGCCTTGTGGGGAGCTAGCCAGTGGGGCTAGCTGACATGCACTAAAAGCAGGTGCTGCTCGCCCAGTGAGGTCAACAAAGCACTGAGAAAGTCACAACACACACAGAGGACTTCAGTCTCTGCTTTGGTAGACATTAGTCCTCTATATCTTTACATAACTGTTAGCTAATAGGTGTTTGCTGCTATCTTAATGCTCTGGATATCAAATTTAGCAGTACAGCCCCTGATAACACTGTTTTACTTACTTGCAGCAGTTTAAACAACTGCACTCATGGGAGTGTATTTAACTTACTTAGGAGTTCTTTATCAGTTTTGCATAGAAGCCAGTGAGTTTCTAAAAAAACAAAAAACAAACTGGAGTTGTGTACGTTGTCCATGATTTGGGAGTGGATTTGTAGACATTAAGGCTGTGGTTGTTTTTGTTCGTTTTGTGTAATCAGGGTTGCGGAGAGGCTGCTTCCAGGTAGCAAGTTCCAGCGTTACACCAGGGACGGCCAATCTGTGGTGAGGTCATCAGCTCCGTACTCTGTTCACGATGATGTTCACCAGCACCTGGACTTCGGTGAGAACCATATCTATAGCTGTAAAATGTTCAGCCGTCATCTGTACATTTAGGTTAGGATCTGTACTAACTTTGCTGGATGGATGTTTTTTATGTTTCCACAGTTGGAGGACTTCACCGCCTCCCTCCTAAAGCGCAGGACCTCAGCAAAGCCTCTTCTAACAGGAAGCAAAAGCAGTCGAAGACAGGGGTGCACATGGGAGTGACTCCCGCCATCTTGAGGGCCCGCTATAACCTCACAGCAAAAGATGTGGGAACTGCTCAGAACAACAGCCAGGCTGTAGCTCAGGTGTGGCCATCTCAGAATGAGTTTAAAATAAAACGCTGTGTGTTGTGTAGCTGTTGTGTAACATGTGTATACATTAGCCCAGACACTATGATCTCACCACAGTTTGGTGTACTTTCTCACTTTAGCTAGCTGTTTTCTCTTTTAGTTCTTGGAGCAGTACTACCACCCTGCAGACCTAGCGGAGTTCATGGGCATCTATGGCAGGAGCTTCCAGCATCTCTCTCAGGTGGACCGGGTTGTGGGCACTCAGGGAGGAGGAAAGGCTGGTATAGAGGCCAGTCTGGATGTGGAGTACATCATGAGTACGGGGGCAAACATCCCCACATGGGTCTTCACCAATCCAGGTCTGTATGAGAGAGTGAGGCTTCAATTGTGTGTGTGGAGAACTGAAAGGAGAAAATTGAAAAATGTAACTTTCTTCTCATTTAAAATAATGACTGGTATATCTAGAGACACTAACCATAATCATTCAGGCTAAGTGTTTACAGTTACAGTAAAATAAATATCAAAGTATGCTGAGCAATTAACAAGTTAGGAGGTAAAACAGCATAACTAAAAAAATAAGTGTCAGCAAAATGCATTGCTTTTTGCATTTAAGCCCTATCAAAACACACACTTCATGTCTCATTGTCCTTCAGGTCGTCACGAGTCCCAGGAGCCTTTCCTCCAGTGGATGGTTTTGCTCAGCAACATGTCCGACCTGCCCTGGGTTCACACGATCAGCTACGGAGACGATGAAGACAGCCTGTCTGCTGCGTACATGATGCGCATCAACACAGAGTTTATGAAGGCTGGCGTCAGGGGACTCTCGTTGCTCTTTGCCTCTGGTCAGTAGTACGGAGGAAGTATGCAGAACCAATCCACATGTCTTGTACTTTGAAACACACTGAGACATTCACAGACAATACTTATCTATACTATGTCAGCAAGATATGACCGTTACTGAGCTAACAAAGCCTTTGTTTGTCTACAGGACAGTTTATCTTTTGAAAATGTGATCGTCACCTCAAAGTAACAGTCACATTTTGTCCCTCGTGTTGCATGCATAGACTGCGACCTCTCACTTGCTTCTGGTTTAGTTTCTAATTCCTCCAGTTTGGTTCTAACAAATTCCTGTTTTCAGTGGACACAAAAGGCAACAAATGGGGAACTGTAAACTGTAATTTTTGCAACGGCCTCGGAGGGAGCTGATGATGTAACAAAAATTAGACAGCTTTAGTCTCTTTGGCAACGTGTCAACATACTGAGCACATTATCTCACTTGAAACATGAATACACCACTATTGTTTTAAATTAACACCGGAAAAACGGGTTTACACCTTTTTTGTCTGTAGCTTTTTCCAAAACTTGAAATGCTGCCAGTTATCAGTAAGATATGCCGCATCATTACCTGCTGTATCAACTTTAATCACTCTGATATTGTTTAATGATCATCTCTTGCATTGATCTTTATCTCTTTGATCTTGTTTCATGTGCAGGTGACAGTGGTGCGGGCTGCAGACATTTGGGTAAAGAGCAAAACTCCTTCAGGCCAAGTTTTCCTGCATCAAGGTAAAACATTTCTACATTCCTGACAGCAAACTAGTATCTGTATGATACTAGATATATTGAAACAAGCATAGGTTTGGACTGGGGCAGTTGTCTTGTGCATTATATTGATGTTATGGAAATTTACAACATGTGGATGTTCCATTTTAAAATTTAGAAAGTGAAACACAGAGCAAAGAATTAGCCTGCAGTATGTTTTGCGAAAGGTCTAACGCTCTATGCCCTCTCTCTCTCTCTCTCTCGTTCACAGCCCATATGTCACTACAGTAGGAGGAACCTCATTCAAGAACCCATATGAGGTCACATATGAGATTACAGATTACATCAGTGGAGGTGGCTTCAGCAACGTCTTCAAGATGCCAGACTACCAGGTAACATTATCAGCTTATCGACTCTTTTAATGCTCAGTTATAGCAGATAGTGTCATGTATGCTGTGTATTTGTGTTCCTGTAGGCCAGTGCAGTGGATGGGTACCTGAAGACGGTAGCAGCAAAGCTCCCTCCTAAGTCATATTTCAATACCAGCGGCAGGGCCTATCCGGACATGGCTGCCCTGTCGGATAACTACTGGGTGGTCAGCAACAGAATACCCATCCCCTGGGTGTCTGGGACCTCGGTAAACAATTTCAAACTTGGTTATACTTCTTAGTGACAGTGTGACAGCACAGGTAGATAGCCATACAGTGATTTTCCTGAGTGCAAACTAAGGCTAAAACCCAGTTGTACAAAAACTACATAAGCTGAGCAAGAAACATAAATGATAAACTGTAAACAAGTTATTCACATTTTCACTTTCCAAAAGCATTTCTAAGAGAGCATAATGCAGTAGTTACCTTTTGTAGTATTTATTGCTTACTTTATTGTGCTTCATCACGTCTCTCATCGATGAATCTACCTTCCAGGCGTCGACCCCTGTGGTCGGAGGCATGCTGTCTCTCATCAACGGCCAGCGGCTGCTAAAGGGCCTGCCTGCCCTGGGCTTCCTCAACCCTCGCCTCTACAAGCTCAAAGGACAAGCTCTGTTTGATGTAAGTCAAGTTATTACGCTAGTAAAATCTTTTTACTGTTGCCCCCTTTTTAGACCTGATTTATGTAGCAATCTCACTTACACTTAGTGGCCATTTGATTTGGTACGCCTGTATGTGTAATCTATTATAATTCAGTACCACAGCTCTGCTAAACAAAAAATCTACCTTTTTACCAAGTTTAGAATCATAATGAATGAATTATAGGTTTATTATTGAGGTCATAATTAAAGGTGGTGTTGTACTAGATTACAGTATATTAAAGAGGTGCCTCTAATATTTTGTTCTACCTATTTACACAGGTGAGGGGGCAGAATATTAAAAACACAATATAATGCAGTCTACAACACCACCACCATGATCAAAAATATACAAAACATAACTGAATATGAAAATGATTATCGGCTTCATAAAAGTGGATTTGTTTTTGGCAGAACAGTTCAGAATTGGATTACATTAGATTGTACAGGTGTACATGATGGTGGCCACTGAGTGCATTTCTGTTAAAAGAAAGTGGAAGGAAACCCTTTTTGCAACACATTTTGTGGTCATGGTGCTGTTCCTAAATGCTATGCATCTCCAGGTGACTGAAGGCTGCCACCTGAGCTGTCTGGACGAACAGGTTCAGGGTCAAGGTTTCTGTGCTGCACCATCGTGGGATCCCGTTACAGGCTGGGGGACACCAAATTACCCTGAGCTGCTGGCTGTCCTGTTAGCGGAGTGAAAACCCCCAACTCATGAGAGTGAAACCGTCAGGGTGGCGTCTGCTCTGAGAGCAGGTACTATACACACATCCAAAGGCAGCACGTTGAAATAGAGGGGAAACAATGCCTACACTTTAGATTTATGCCTCTTTGCTTTATTCAGTTAATTTGAGGTTGAAACACTGAATTATTCCAGTCTCCATCTTTATCTGTAATCATCGCCTCTATCCATTTAAGGTCACTCTTGACTCCTTTTTATTTTTATTTTCTCCAGAAGGCTTCAAACTGTTTCCTCAGATATTTTTAGGTCAGGGATAGTGGGGGTGGTTTGGGATTCTTACTGCTACACTGCAGTTGCTTGTTTCTGCTGTTCACTGCATTTTAACTGACCCAGATTTCTCTGTGCATCTCTCAGACACACTGGGAGGCAGATTAGTGTTAACCGTAATCTTATGCCTTAAATTCATGCCGCTAGACACACAGCAATGGGGAAGTGTTGGTAAACTGGTTGCTATGCATAAAGAACAAACATACTAAAATATGCCTCTTAGATACACACAGGCCTATTTGAATAGGTTTTTATTTTAATACAGTCTTATGTTGCTACATGTCAATCAAGAATCTATATACCGGATGCAATCATTTCACCAGATTAGATACAGGTTTGGTTTGAAGTAAAAACTGAGATGGCCAAAATGTGTAATATTGTTTGTCTATTTTGCCATACTACTCTGCAGGGATGAGCTAGGTACAAGTCATAATTTCATTCAATAACAAAAACAGAAATATATTTGCATGCAATTCTAAAAATGTCACAATAAAATGGGAACATACATTATGTGGTTTAAGATTACCAGGACCTTTTTAAAACTTGATTTTACTTTGGTTTGTTGCCGTTTGCTCTGCGGCTACGGACCAACCAAATGCACTGTAATATGTGGGTTAAAAATGATTCAGCAGTTCTACCCACCAGCAATGTTGCACTTGTTTTTATCCTTAAACCATGTATATCCTCCAATCGGATGCATTTGATGTGAGAGACTGCCTGTGCTGCATTATTTTGTGAGTTTATTAAAGATTGATGTGGAAGTGTTGGTTGATTGTTCAAGATGCTCTGGATGCTGTGGTTTTAGAAATGTACCACCTGCTTGTGTAAAAGAAAATGTAATGGAAATGAATTGCTGACTAATCTGATAAACCGTTGAATCTTTTGTCATTTTTAAAAGCAAAACTGCCAAACATTTCCTAGTTCCTGTTTCTATTAATGAAGGAGTATCTCTTTAAAGACTGAATCAGAAAGAAACCTTTCATTTCTAACACAAATCTTGACATTGACCCAGGTCTCTCTTTTGTCTTTGTCATGTTAGACAGAAGCAATTAGTTGACTGTTTTTAAACCATTGTTATACAATTTACCAGCTGTAAGATGCCCCTTTTTAAGCTGCTCAATTTAAGTTTTAAGACGTGATACAATTGTCACATGTATATGCAGTGCGATGAAAAATAAAAGAACCAGAATTAGTTTAACTTCCTTCTTTCTCTGTGTTACCAAATGAGGAAATGTAGAGTGAAGTACTTTATCAAACAACTATTGTTAAACTGCTGAAGCGACAACCTCAATTACCCATGACACATTCGGTCACATTTAACTGCAAATGTGATGCTTTTTAAGGGAGCGTCAACAGAACATCCACCTTTTAAAACACCCTTTCTTTTTGTCCTATAGAATTATTCAACCTCATGGTTAACATCAAGAACAGATTCACTGACTATGGGTTCAGATTTGTTTAAAATATTATATTCTCATGTATAAATATAGAGCATTTTTGAAAAAGAAAATGTTCCCTTATCCCAGTGAATTCCCCACAGGTGCTGTCGTGACCCAGAGTCGCTTCTTTTTCACGGTTTTTGAGCAGCTCCAGCATTTGTCCCTAAATGACATTGCTACTGAAACAGCTGAATATTATAAATATGAATTGAGTTCTAGTTGTGAGAGGACAAATGACACTTTTTTTCTGTTGGTAGTGCAAGGGGAAAAAACATTTTAATCGGTGATCACTATTGAAAATCACATGGCTATTATATACATGATTCTGATATTGCGTTGTACAAAATGAAAATATGCCAAGACCACCCAATCCCCCCTCGAAACACACTCACATGAAGGGGAAAGGGAGAGGTAAAACAAAAACCCAAGAAGAGCTACGGGGACAATCTTACTACATACATTACCACAGAGCTTATGTCAAACAGTGTACAATATGCACACTTGGGGAAAGTACAAAATTGAAAATGTGTCATTGCTGAGGATCGATGCAAATTTGACATCTATTGCAAAAACTTTTTTTAACTGGCTGTGTTAAGGTATAAATATGTTTTTAGTTGCAGATCCATGAATTAACATCTTCACAAGAAGAAAGCGTAAATTGTTCCATCCAGGTAGCGCCAAAGTTGGGTAGGAGGCCTGAGGGAGTCGGGGTTCTCATGAGTTCCTTGTTCAAACCTCCATAAGTTTATCAAAAAGTTTGAGAAAAGGTCATTTCTCAAAAACCTTTTCATCTAGAGATGATACAAAAGGGACTTCTTATCTCACAACAAAGCAGGCCACGGGACATTAGTTTGTCTGTCAGGGAGCGGAGATACCGGTCAAGTCCTCCAGTGTATGCTCGTGTCGTCGTCGTTTCACTGGTTGTTTTTGGCTTTGGCGTGTGTGAGGATGTGAGACTTCAGGTTGGTTGACTGGGCAAATTTTTTGTTGCAGCCATCAAAGGGGCACACATATGGACGGTCTCCAGTGTGAATACGCACATGAGTGCGCAAGTTAAAGTCCAGAGAGAACCGCTTGCCACAGCCCTCAAATGTGCACTGGAGACGAGAGAGATGGAGTTAACATGTGTCAGCCTGGCTCACAGATAAACCGAGCAAGGCACATACTTGTTCTTCCACAAAGCCAAGCAAAGATTCCATTTCAGTATATATTAAAATCTTTTTCCTAGCACTAATATAGCAAAGTAAAATGATGCTGCTTTCTCCAGAAGAAGGAAAATAAAGTGTGACATGCAGAAAAGTGAAAAAAAGAACTCACCTGGAAAGGTTTCTCTCCTGTGTGTACGAGTTGATGCCTCTTCAGTTTTGAACTCTCAACGAAGGCTTTGCCACACTCCGCACAGACGTGCACGCGAGGCCCGTGGGTATGCAAGTGCTTCCTCATCGCCGAGTTGTCCCTGAACATCTTGGTACATCCCTGAGCGGGAGGGAAACCAGATGAAGGTAATCACTCGGGACATATTCACTTTACAGAGTGGCTTTAGCCGCTGAATCTCAGCAGGGTAATGTCAATAATAAATAAAGACGGTACAGTCTCAGTAAGCTTCTGTTCATATTTTGCACAGTACTGTATAAACTCGTGTAATAAACAGAACACATCACTCACTTTGTGTGGACAGGCTATCGTCCTTGGTGCATCGTCTTCTTTTACTTTTCTTGGCTTCATTCTGTGACAGAAATACAAGTGGTCACATCATTATAGACTATCCACACTCCTGAAACAGACACACCAAGATGACTTTACTTAAATATAAATAAATAAATAACTCCTGGTAAATCGTGTATGCCTAATGGGCCACGTCACACGGTCATTTAATTCCATGTTACGTTAAATACTGCACATCACACGAAAAAGCTGAGCCCTTTATGTTCGTTTAACTGGCTTTTAGAAGCAAACTAATTTCTGTTTTTGAAATCTGTTCTATGAATACATTTGTTTTATTACGTCCCACTGAATTTGGCTCGCCACCATCGAGCCTGAGTGAACATAAACCTAACCGCATACCGTGCAAACTCTGCCAGCTGTTTGGGGTCCGAGAGGTCAATGCCTGGGATTCCTCCCGGAGGAAGCTTCTTCCCGGTCATGTATTCAGAATAATCTGGAGGAGAGTTTTCCCCCGTGATTTGCTCTTCATGGTCGATGTCCTTCTTGTCATCTGAATGAGAGGAAGAGAGGTGTGGATTATTAAGACAGTACCAGAACATGTGGAAAGAACTGATTAAAGCTATTTGGAGATAAACCTTTATCATGTCACCCCACCACTCTGTTACTTATTTACTACTAATGGAAGCACACAACAGGAAATGCAAATTTTGAATCAATAACAAACAGACAGGGTCTGAAATTTACCTTTTTCATCACCTGCCACTGTGGCAGGTCACTGAACATTTCTACTGGCCACTCAATTTTTTGGTCTGCCACTTCTTAAATCTAGGTAGAACTCTATCAAATTGTAAATACTGAGTCAGTGGTACGAGACTGTAGAATTTTGGAATAAAACATCTAACCCTAATCCTTGACTACATTTAATTTAGGCTTTAGAATTGCTTTTTAAAAATATTATACCTCAATATAAGGAAATGCCATGGTGGCAGGTGACCTGAAATGTTTACCTGCCAAAGCCAACATTTACCCTGTATTTGGCAGGGGCTAATTTCATTCCCTGGTTGTAGAGATAGCCACAAAATGGGTCATGGCGCTTTTAACATAAATAGTGTGGAAAATAAAAGGATTCAAAAAATGTATTTCGCTTTTTTTTTTTCTATAAAATGATATCAAGTGTAATATTTGTCATGCCCTTTAATAAACTAGCTTTCATTTTGCTCATGAGGCTGAAATGACACATATACATATATATATACACATATTCACACTGCCATATTTACAAACATACACTTTTCAAATATCCACAAATATAATTTACAAATGTCCGATTTGAAAAATTGAGAAACAGAAACAGAAAAAATAATTTGGATAAGAAATATTATAGCTCGTCTAAAAATAAATAATTCTTCCCATGGCTGATGCACAGCATTAGCAAACATAGGAATCATATGATTATGAACATATATGGTTATTGTTGTTATTATATACATCTTGTCCTACTTGTTTGTTACCACTATTATGTAGTCATATTATTTATTTATATTAATCTTGTCTCTAGGTGGAGGCTTCAGATAAGCCCAGTGGGTTTTTTGCCTCTTCCTGCACTGTATATTATTCATTTATTTATTTTTTTATGTTGTACAGTCTTAAATTGTGCAAAATAAACATAAACATATATAGCCACTAGGATGATACGAAA
>CAKAOI010054670.1:0-10742 GCA_916701655.1 Sebastiscus albofasciatus
GATCGGACCGTGCGGTGCGATCACTCAGGTCGCGGCTGATGATCGGACCGTACGGTGCGATCACTCAGGTCGCGGCTGACGATCGGACCGTACGGTGCGATCACTCAGGTCGCGGCTGACGATCGGACCGTACGGTGCGATCACATAAATCGTGAGCTTTGGTTTTACATCACAAACGATCTACTCGTATATTATGAGTATGCGTTACACAACAACATTTCTAAAATCGTACAGTGTATGCCCAGCTTTAGTAAGCTTTGGGAAAAGATCGACTTGGTTAGGCTTAGGCAACAAAACTACTTAGTTAGC
Source organism: Sebastiscus albofasciatus (assembly GCA_916701655.1). Taxonomy (NCBI): domain Eukaryota; kingdom Metazoa; phylum Chordata; class Actinopteri; order Perciformes; family Sebastidae; genus Sebastiscus; species Sebastiscus albofasciatus. The sequence goes on from CAKAOI010054670.1 coordinate 310, forward strand.
TTTAGGAAAAGATGGCTGTTTGGGTTTAAATAACTCAGGAAGTGCTGTTACGTAAGTACGGAAGTTATATGACAAATACATTTAGATAGCTTTAGGAAAAGATCGTAGTTTGGGTGTAAATAACTCAGGAAGTGGCGTAACTTAAGTAAGGAAGTTATGTGACAAAAAATACTTAGATAGCTTTAGGAAAAGATCACGCTTTCTATATTTCCTGTTTCACAATTATGTGGATTACATACGATAGATATTATTTCGTGCTGACATCATGAAAAGTGTCTATGTACACTAATCCAAACTATTTGACATACTGCTGAGTGACTGGGTTGGACCGTAGCAGGCAGCGTGAGCAGTACCCTATGATAACAGCAAGTGGGAAAAGTCGGGGATTCATGAGCTCTCGGTACGTTCAGCATGCTGACCCGGTACATACCGGACACTAAAAAGAGTCCTTCAAAAACATTTGTTATCTTTGTACATATCGCTATAAACCTAACCAAGTAGTAGGCCAGTCCTACTAACGCAAAAGTCTGTCACCGAGTGATGAAGTTACACGATTGGTCGGCCGAGTGTTGGAGTTTCCTTGTTGGCCGCAAAGTCTATGAAAAGGAGGCTGGGACACGGGCGAACACGGGTCTTGGGGTACGAGGTATAACACATGCGCAGTGTAACTGAAGCTGCAGTCGTGCGTTGCGATTGGTTCAATTTCGGCGAGTGCAGACCAGATTTTACTGCGCATGTGTTACACCCACAAAGATATGACGCGTTCATGACACGTGACCCAGCCTCTTTTCCATAGGCCTTGGTCGGCCGTTGCTCTTTCAGAATGAAAAGGCGGGAACAGTCCTTTATGCAAATGAGCCCGTCCAGCTCAAGAAACTTGGACCACGTTGTTAAACTAGGCAATATAGTTCCAAAAGGATTCAGCAGTAACGTAGAGTATTTTTCACTTAAAACGTTTTCAGAAGTAGATTTTGGTGGATTGTTTCGACGGAATAAAAGAAAATTTATGAGCAGGCCGCCATGTTGTTTCCTGTTTGAAACCAGGGATCAATCTCGTGCATTCCACGCCACGTTAAACGGCCAGTTGAGTGGAGCACTGCGTCCCCTAGTGTCCTCGCCGGACCTGGTGGACGTGTACCGCTGGATTCAACATTATAGACACGACCACTGACTATTAGTGGAACAATTTAACCACAAATTCACAAACTGACCGAGTCTTGTTTAACAAATGGCTTCACCATTCGCCCGCTAATACCAATCATGGTTTACAATATTATTGTTTTTATGTATTTATTTAAAAATATAGTTGCAGCTGTACTTCACTGTTAAACATAGTGTTTGTGGTACAAAATATCTTTCTTGTGTAATTTGTTAATCCACTCAAAATATGAACAAATATGAAGTCATTCGACAATTTGTATCACAGATTTACTGACATTTTCACCCAGAGAAATGTGGCGTACTTCAAAAACGTTGATAATGTGAATGTCACATAACTTTAATGCTGTGATGTTGTTGGACAGAATCAGTTTTTACAGCTCGTACGCATCCATCAAGAACAAAATAGGCTGAACTTTGGAACAATGTGAACAAGCTTAATTTCTTACCAGAAAATGATAAACAGTGTTTTGGTTATTCCTCTACCCTGCTGAGACAGAACCATGGAATCATTTCAACAAGCAGAACTTAGTACACTAAAGGTTTTGCATTATATTCTATAAGCATCCTGTGCAAAGGTACCTCCATTCAGCTCGACCTCCGGATCACATTGCATCATTTTACATCCGTTAAAGCTACTTTCTTGTTATGGAACAAACTCATAATCTTCTGCCGGACCTTTTTGATTTGCAAGCCGTAGATGACGGCATTCAGGGCCGGCAAGACAACAAGTCCCATAACAGCCACCACCTTCCTGTAGTCTGCCAGCTCAGGGAAACGGTGCAGGATCACAATGACGTAGCCAGACACCAGAAGGACGATGTAGACAACCAGGTGGGTGGCGCAGGTCTGCAGCGCTTTGCTGTTCAACACCTTGTTGTTACTGCGCATGCACACCGCGGCGATCTTCAGGTAGGTGAGCGTCATGGTGCCGACGGAGGAGCCCAGCAGGACCACCGTGTAGCCGAGGCCGTAGATGTTATTGACGAGGACGCTTTCACACGACAGCTTGAACAAGGAGGCGTTGTCGCAGAACAAGTTGAATATAACCGACCTGCAGCGCGACAGGCGGACGCTGAGGCCTACGAGGACCGCCACCAGCACCAAGGCCGTCCCCCACGCCGCCACCGACAGATCCACCACCATCCGGTTGGTCATGATGGTGGCGTATCGCAGCGGGTTGCAGATGGCCACGTAGCGGTCGAAGGCCATGATCATGAGCACGGTGTGGGAAGCACTCGCATGGAGATGAACGCAGAAGGCCTGAACGGCACAGTCAATGTAATGAACGGACCGGACCGAGTCTGATATTAGAAGATCTCTGAGCACATGAGGGATAATTATCGAGGCCCCGAACACATCGTTAATACTCATGTTGCAGAAGAGCAGGTACATGGGCTGCTGGAGGCTCCTCTCCGTGAAGATCAGGACCACCAGGCCCACGTTGGACACCATGATGAAGATGTACATGAGGAGGAGGAGGATGAAGGCAGGAAGGAAGGACTGGGGGGTGACCTTTAACCCCTCCAGGGTTACAACATCCCCACCAAAAGTGCTGTTTTCCATATCTCATCTGTCACATAGCAATAAAGACTTTTGTATAGATAACTGTGTTTCTATATGTATATAGAGTTATAGTAAACTGTGACTCTTTCAAAACACCTTAATAAAGTTATCAGTGAATCTAAATGTGTCCACGCCTCAATAACATGCTGTAATTTGACACGTTATTACTCTGAACTGAATTAGTTAGAGAAGCATCCAACATATTAAGTAAGTGTGCCTTTGTTTTGTTTTTTCTTCATTTCAGCCTAATTTATTAAAGTTTGATTCACCTGAATTACAAAAAACATTTCATCACACAAAATGTCATTTAAAGAAACCTGGGGAAGATTAACAGCGGAGGGATCCGTCTCCCAGGACAGACGTACATTCATGTTCATGTTTCACAAACTTTCTTCCATTCACCTCTAATGTAGAAGAGTGAAGGCAGACACATGTAACATAAATCTATTACTATCTATAATTTGGGTGAACCTAGCCTTTAAAATCACGTGACGATAAGTGAGTGGAAGGTTTTGTGCACAGTAGATTAGATTTGTGAAGTGAAGTGAGAACTCTTTTCTAAGCTGCTGCAGTAAATGAAGGATAAACGCGTCTCACAACATGCTGTTAATTCATCAAACACACAGTTTAGGTTACATTTAGATCTAAACAGAGCGGAGCTGCTGAGGGCTAACAGAGTGCTAACACAGACCCTCCAGCCAACTCGGACCAGAAGGGAAACTGCAGACGCTTTTATCGGCTGCATCAGTCAGACGGGTCAACTGTTGCTTGGCAACCGCTGATGCTCAGCAGCCAGCATCATCATGTGTACCTCTTGTCGGTTAATTTAAGATATTGGCATAAAGAGCGGGAAACAGATATTATTGGTCAACAATTTTTAACCAAAATGTTTTCTCATTTTCTTGCTATCCTCAAACATCCATTTATTTCTTGAGTATTTGTTACAGTATTTTCAGTACGGATGGAAAAACGATTTCTAAATAGATGTTTTAATGCCAGAATTGATTTATATCTGCTTCATCTGAGTGGAGGTAGAAGGAAGTTACCACTTTTATTGTTGTAGTCTGAGTAACGTGGCGTCATATCTGTTCCGTATCCATCAACCAAAACCAAAACGAAGTTAGAGGAAGTAGACACGTGGGACTACGTCCACTTTTCAAAATAAGGTGTTAACAAAGGGAACTGTATATACTAAATACATCTCTGGAAATAAGATTGATGGATTCTATTCACCAGAAGGATAAAACATTATAAATTAGACAATACCACTAATTTGTGAGGGAAATTTTTGGGTAGAAAGAGAATGTGTTTATTATATTTTTACTGTAGTTTTACATCTAAACAAAAAACATAAGAGATAACAGAAGTGAAACAGATGTGACGGGAGAGATTTAGACAGTGGACCTCCTCCGTATCAACAATAAAACTACGTATAGGAAGAAGAAACATATTTATATACAACCAATGTGCCGCCGATCTTTCGGAGGCTGTAGTGGGCTCAGTTTTAAAGTTATAGTGAAGATACTGGTATCATATGAAACTAGAAATCCGAACGAATCCATCGGTACCAACCATGATGTGTGAATGTAAATGGGTTCTCTGGGTACCACGAGTCTCCCCTTTACAGACATGCCCACTTTATGATCATCACATGCAGTTTGGGTCAGTCATAGTCCAGTCAGCTCACTGACACACTGACAGCTGTTGTTGCTGTTGGGCTGCAGTTTGACCTGTTCTGATTGGAGCAGATTGTTTGATGCTAAATGCAGTACCTGTGAGGGTTTCTGGATCAATATCAGTCATTGATTAGTATTATTAATTGATTTACAATAATAAATATATACATACATTTGCATAAAGCAGCAGATTTGTCCACTCCCATGTTGATAAGAGGATTAAATACTTGACTAATCTCCTTTAAGGTTCATGTTGAACAGATAAATAAATGTGTGATTAATTTGTGATTATTAACTCTGGACAATCATCTATCATTGTATTCCTCATTGCAATAGATTGATTGAGGGGTGGTGATTGTGTCTACATTATAATGATGGAAAAACCTTCCTGAACTGGAACAATTGTGACAGGAATTTCCGTACCTCTTTAGACTGAACCCCGTAGATGATGGGGTTGAGGGTGCCGGGGACGATATGAAACAGAATGGAAGCAAGTTTTCTGTAGTCTGCGTACTGAGGGAAGCGATGCATGGAGATAATGAGGATTCCAGATAATGCCATCATTAGATATACAAAGAGATGAGTGCTGCAGGTCTTCAAGGCTTTACTGTTCAAAGACTTGTTGTTGCTGGTCAGACAGACTACTGTGATCTTGGTGTAGGTGAGAACCATGCAGCCTATAGAACCTGTGAACAGGACCACGGTGAACGTGAGGCCGTACACATTATTAATAAACACACTGTCACAGGAGAGTTTAAACAGAGAGGCGTTGTCACAGTTGGGGTTTGTGATCAGAGTCCTGCATCGGTTCAGTCGTACAGTCAGACCGAGCAGAATGGCCACCAAAACAAAGGCCACCCCCCAGGCAGAAGCCGTCAGCTTGATCACCATTTTGTTGGTCATTATGGTTGCGTAGTGCAGGGGATTACAGATGGCCACGTATCTGTCAAAGGCCATAATCATGAGCACCGTGTGGGAAGTGGTGCCGAACATGTGTGAGAGGAAAGCTTGGACCACACATTCATAGTAACTGATGAGGCGCTCGGAGGGAGGCAACAACATGTCTACGAGCAAACGAGGCACCAACATAGAATTCCCAAGGATGTCATTAACTGGCAGGTTGCAGAAAAGAAGGTACATGGGCTGGTGAAGGTTCTTGTCAAAGAAAACCAGGATCATAATGCCAACATTAGTTAACATAATAATTAAGTAGGAGAAAAAGAAAAAGAGAAATACAGGGTACACTAAATCTTCTGTGACCTTTAACCCCTCCAGTTGGAGGGTTAAGCTGTTGTAGGTGTAGTTTTCCATCAACCTGAAAGAAAAGACACAAAAGGGGAATGTGATGTGTCACATAAGTCATAAAGTCTTTCAGTACAAGATACAAGATGTCAGTTTCTGTAAATGTAAACCAAGGAGAGATTTGAAATATTCAGTGTTGAAATAATTAAAGCGTTAAATATTACCTTTAATTTCTCGTGCTGTGCCTGTAGCCACCAAACACTCACCAGCCAACCTTCTGCCAGAAGACCACAACCTCTGTCAGTTTTAAAAGAGATGTAGTCAAGGGTGGGAGTAAGTTGTCAAGCTGACAGCCATAGGCAACATTGCTTAACTAATTGATGAAGGTTGGCAGTGGTTGTAGTGTTGTAATTCAGATGTAATGGATAGGGATGCACCGATACCACTTTATTCAGACCGAGTACAAGTCCTCACATTTGGGTACTCTCTGATACCGAGTACCGATGCGAGTACTTCTCTGTGCCAAAAGACCCTCATTAACAGCCAGCTGGAGGGTGTGAGCGACACATGACAGGCTGGGGAGTCCTGCATACGAGGCGGTGCGCCGCGACCGGCTCTAGGTCAGTTTGGAAAGGCTCGGGGCGAAGGTGGCTCGTGGTCACAGCTTTACAGCGCTCCCGGACCTCGCCGCACCGTGAACAGGGAGCCCCGTCACGGTGCGACTGTCGACCGGGGCGGATTGTCCTCAGTGCGCCCCAACCACGTCGTGCCGCGGCCCACGTAAAAGGCGCCAGGGGTCCGTGGCGATATCTGCAACCCACCCGACCCGTCTTGAAACACGGACCAAGGGGTCTAACGCACGCGCGAGACAGAGGGTGCAAAACCCTGTGGCACAATGAAAGTGAGGGCCGACACGCGCTGGCTGAGGTGGATCCATTAGTTAAAATTCGAATGATGATTTATTGCTCGTGAATGTAACTTTGAGAAGACAGAATTGCTTACTAAGCAGAAGAAAGTCTAAGTGACCCCCACTAAAGTAGGGCTAAAGGTTTTGCCCTTTTGGAACTAATGGAATTAGTCTATTGAGCACAGTCTTGCTTGTTATTAGCTCACCTTTCTCACGACTAGACCAAACTGTCAACCATCATACCAAATTTGAAGCTCCTAAGTGAAATAGTTTCTGAGTTCTACTCCGGAAACGAAAGTGTGACACGCGAACGGACGGAAGGAAGGACACGACTACGTTGTTGCAGGGTATAATAATTCTACAGTTTGCCTGATTCTACAGTCTCTCCGTATGTCTTTCTTCTGACAGGTTCCGTTCCAGTCTAAATCAAGGCTACTCCTCGGTGGCCTGAGAAAAGCTTGATAGACATATTCATCGATCAAAAGGGAGTGAGCCTTAAACTCTTCCCTTCTGCTGCGCTTGAAAAAGCATTTCGCCGTCTTCAACTTCTTCCAGCAATGCCTTCTAGTGTCGCCATGACAACTTTAACCTGCAAGACTTGTGGCCTACTTGTGGCTCTTACCATAGTCTATAGTGATGACCACCAATGTCATTAGCTCTGGCATCGCCAGACCAACACTGGTTGACAAAAGACTGTTTCACATGCTGCTGAGTGGACTGGACCACATTGATGGACCTGACTTCCCTATTTACCCAGAACTATCTCTGTTTGGCCATCTAGGGGAGAATGTTCTAATTCCGTAAGCTTCCATTCATCTGTTGATCTGTTTCCATGGTGATGGAGTCTTTGCTGTCACCGTAACAGAGTTATTGACGTTGATTAGTGCAACTGCTGCAGTTTATTGGAGTACCTGATGTTTGTGGTGATGGGTGAATGGTCTGAGACAGTGTCCTTCCTGAATGACCCGTGCAGAGACTGAGCCTGTAGGTGGACTGTAGGTGAGGTTTACCTCTAGGTTAAGCACTGTTTTAATCTGGCAAAGAGAATGATTCCAGTTTTTCACATGACGTGTTTAACTGATGTAAGATTTTAAGCCACGGGATATGAAATAAAGGTTTAGCTCACATGATCTGAAACTGACTTGGTTTGGAGGTCAAAAACACAGGAAGAGATGCTGCTTTAGTGCGGTCGGAGCCAGGAGGCCTCCCTGCTGAGTAATGTAATGTAAATATGACCTCACTGTTTCACCACGTTTGTTTGCTGTTGTTACAGTGACAATGTGTTAATTAGTACCAGAAGGAACTCTGCAGGGAAGCTTCAGCAAACCCCCGATCTCCCAACACAACAACCAACTCCAGCTGAACTCAATCTACAAGCTTCTCTGTGGAGGAAAGTCTCTCTGCTCTGACTCCAACAGATAACATGAAATCAACAGTTGACTCATACAGCTTCGGTCTGAAGATCAAACTAACTTTATATTGTGACTTTTAAAACACAGTTTCAGGATTTTTAAAAACATGGAATGACACAATAGTTTGAATTATATTTATATGAGGCTTTTTCTTTTACCTGTAACATTTGGTTTCTGTTTTAATAATTATAAGTCTCAGTCCCCCGCCTTTCAGCAGGTGTATAGGAAAACGTTTTGAACAATCTGTGACTCAAGGACAGATGGATTGAATCTTTTAGTACCCCCGCGACAACCTAGTCGGGGTATATAGCGCTCCGCGTGTCCTTCCGTCCTTCCTTCCGTCCGTCCGATCGTTCGCGTGTCACACTTTTGTTTCCGGAGTAGAACTCGGAAACTATTTAACTTAGGAACTTCAGATTTGGTCTGATGGTTGACAGTGTGGTGTAGTTGTGCCTTTTGGTGGTTAGAAGTCCAGGGAGCCCATTAGTTAATTAGTTAATGCCCATTAATTCTATTAGTTCCAAAAGGGCAAAACCTTTGGCCCTGCTTTAGTGGGGGTCATGTAGTGAGCGCCCCAGACTTCCAGAGGTTGAATCAAGTCAATTGGTTTTGGTGATTTGATTAACTGTACATTTATTAGGACATTCGCACCACTAAACAATATCAACTGGATAGGTCCTGCATTATTAGCTAATCTTGTGGCCCCATCCTTTAGAGGCACCGTGTGTCAAAGTAGTACTTACTTTGAGCTAGTTTTAGGTTTGTATACCTAATTAAAGGTGTGTTTGATTAAATCAGCACAGACTAACTGGCACATAGGAAATGTAGGGTCAGGTATAGTCTTCTGTGTTCAAGGTTACGGAGTGCAGGGAGTGTTTGAGGGGTCAGTAGTGGACCAGCAGCAAAGTTTTGGCCCGGGGTCCCCTAATAAGTGTGTAGGAACCGGCGGCATCTAGTGGTGAGGTTGCAGGTTGCAACCAACTGAATCTTCTCCTGTGTGCCAAGCATTTCGGAGAATTATGGTAGCCGATGCGAAAACGTGAAAACGCAAATGTCCCCATTTAGCGCCAGTGTTTGGTTTGTTGTTCTGGGCTCTGTGAAGAGGATCCGCTACCTACAGTACATAGATATAAACGGCTCATTCTAAGGTAGCTGCCAAACAATACATCCCCGAAACTCCCAACTCGTCAAATACTGCCGCTTGGTTAGTGCTCCTCGCCATCCAAGACCGACGCAAGGGGTGCACCTCTTGCATTACTTTTGGACGGCCCAGGGACGGCGTGTCAATATACGCTACATGCATAGTGTCCTTTCAAAATAAACTCACAGGAAGTTAGGTTAAGGCAACACAACCATTTAGTTAGGGTTTGTTGACGTTAACTTCACGACTCACGTGACTCACAAGGCTGATGATACAGACTAAAGGCTGACGTGACAAAATAAGTCAACGCTACTTTTAGTTTCACATGAACACCGGTCTCCTGGTTGAAAGACTTGAGTTTGTTTGAGCCATAAACTTCACCTTCCTCCCGCCCTGAACGGACTCTCACGCTATTAATACTGTGTCACTTGCTCTGACTGTCGAATAACGCCATGGTGGGTCAACAGTGGAGTTAGCTGAAAGTCCAGTTCTTCCCGTTGGCGAGTTGGGAGTGAGAACGGGTTGTGAAATGCTTCACACTGTTCCTTTAAATTTACTTAAAAAAAGGGTGGCTACAGAAAACGTCCTCCCGTCGCTGCTCTCTAAGCAGCTGCAGATCTTCTTCCTCCCACTAAATTATGTTGTCAGTTTGATCAACAGGAAGTGACCCGAGTCTGAACTGAACATCCATCCATTAATCCAGCCCAGAATCCCCGGGAAGTACGTTCATATTGGACTATGATTTATAAAAAAAACAAACACCTCGACAGCCTCCTTCCACAAACAAATGTTGTAGAAGAAGTCACAATAATTAAGATCACGGCGTACGAGTTCACAGAAGAGAAGTTTTGATCTTTGAAGAGTTGTTTGAAGTTGTTTGAATGATTAAGTCCCAGAATGAGCCGGCTGGTGATTATGAAACATATTTTATGTTCACTTTTTAACGAACACTTTCAGACGTGAACACATCGCCCCCGGACTTTACTCACTCTGTTGGCTTCCAGTTGGCTTTAGAATCCATTTTAAGCTCTTGATGTTTGTTTTTAAGCCATTAGCGGCCTCGCCCACCTTATTTGTCAGAGATTTTAACTCTCCGTGAGCATGACGGGGTCACCGGGTCAACTTTTTTTAGAAGTCCCGAGGTCGAGGTATGAGCTGTGGGGTGATCGTGCTTTTGCTGTCGCTGCTCCTAAACTACGGAACAAGTTACCCTGATACACGCACTGTCACTGGCCGAGTACTCTTTAACTCTAAGCTCAAGTCTTTCTTATTTAGATTGGCTTTTAATACCTAGCAGCACTGTGACATTGTTCCTGTGCTTTTTATGTACC
>CAKAOI010054679.1:0-23841 GCA_916701655.1 Sebastiscus albofasciatus
GTTCAAAGTCACTTAAATCCCCTTTCTTCCCCATTCTGATGCTCGGTTTGAACTTCAGCAAGTCGTCTTCACCACGTCTAGATGACGTAATGCATTGAGTTACTGCCATGTGATTGGCTGATTAGCTATTTGTCTTAACAAGCAATTGAACAGGTGTGCCTAATAAAGTGGCCGGTGAGTGTATATGTATATATTTATTATTGGAAATCAATTAACAACACAAAGAAATGACACATATTGTCCAGAAACCCTCACAGGTACTGCATTTAACATAAAACATGCTCAAATCATAACATGGCAAACTGCAGCCCAACAGGCAACAACAGCTGTCAGTGAACCAGTACCCATAAAACCCATTTTCATTCACATATCTTGAGGTCAGAGGTCAAGGAACCCCTTTGAAAATGGTCAGGACAGTTTTTCCTATATGTTGGATCACAAGGTGCGTTTCTTCCCCGTATTACTAGGAGATATACCTATTTAATTGAGTGCGCGTTTACTGTAGTTCTTTATTTATTGAGTCCTTTATTTCCGCCATGGGAGGGCCATAACACGGAGTGGATTGACTTCAACAGTTGTAAAGGACTGAGTGCAGCTCACTAAGTGTTGTACTCCCTGCTTCTGCTGGCCTACTGTTAATGCTTAATAGGCTTGATAGGTCACAACAGACGTTGGTCATGCCTAGCCCCTCTTGTATGCTTCTCTTCTTGATTACCGAAATGCATTCGCTCTCATCCTGACCGGCGACTCTACAGGTGATTATTTGCTTTGGCACATTGCTCGGAATGAAGAAGAAGAAAAAAAAAGCAGAGAAAAAGGAAATCAAAAATGGCTACCGGTCTCCGGAGCAAAATAGCCTCGTGAATCCAGCATCGCCGAGAGCGTGATGCACTCGGTCGAGGCTTAACATCGATTGTCAGGCCGCTTGTTGTGATGAAGGTCACGCCGGCGTCAACATGGACTCAGTGCTCGACACAGCGTGGATCAGGACCGACTTAAGGGGAGGCTTTAGCCCTCTCCGATTCTCATCACCAGCTGGAATCACTCAGCACAGACTCAGGAGGAATGAGTAAGCGGAGCTGCAAACTTCTCAGAGAGAAAAAAAAAAGAAATAAAATGAAAAATCCCCTCAAACCCCCTGATCCAATAAGGGAAATAAACTGTTTTCACCTGAAAAGCCTTCTGGGAAAAAGACGTATGGAGGATGGAACCCCAAGACACACGTTGAGTGACGGCGCCCTCATTTACATAATGAGGCAGAAATGCATGAAGAAATGTAAAAATAAAAGAATACAGAAATAAATAAATTATGGGTGAAATGCAAAGGGAAAATTATGTAGAAATAAATAAAAAATAAATGCATAAATTCATAAATAAATGCATACATGTGAAAATTAACATAAATTAAATAAAAAATAAATGCAAAAATAAAATTTAAAAATGTATTTAAAAAATACATATATAAATAAAATGGAAAATTAACCAATTAGTAAATAAATATGGATATCATATAAATATAAATAAATAATAAATACAATATAATATAATATAATAAAGAAGTAAATTAAAATAGAAATATCAATTTATGTTACATTTTATCAATTAATTAATGGCTACATTTATATATTTATTTATTTATCGAGTCATTTATTTTTTATTCATTTATTTGTGATTTTTGCTGGTTCCGTCCTCCATAAAGACGAGCACGGTCGCCAAAGAAAGCCAACTCATGGAAGGTGTCAGACTAAAATTATTTTTTTTTTTTGGCTCATAATCTCTATAACTCTCCATTCTGGTTTTTCGTTCATTGTTGCTATGCACTCCTCCCACCTTCTCTCATGGCTCCCATCTTCTCTCCGCGCCGTTTGCCAGCCGGCCCGAAAGAGCTGCTGTCCGAACCTAGCAATTAACCGGCACCTCATTAGGCCAGAAACGCAGTGTGAATCCTGAATAATCACTTGGCTTGCTTTTTTTTTTTTTTTCAATACCCATAAACACACACACACACACAGACAGAGAGAGAGAGAGAGAGAGAGAGAGAGAGAGAGAGAGAGAGAGAGAGAGAGACGAGGACCCTCTCTACTTCTCGGTTGTGGGCTGCTCCATAAATGAGATGAGGCGAGAGACCGGGGAGGGTTTGCAGCTATCTTTCCATTTGCAGACACTGCGAGTGAAAGCAGAGAAATGAGAGGATGGATGGAAAGCGGTGAAAAGGACGAGAGCACGAGTACGGAATGAAATAGTGTCTGGGCATGCAAAGGCAATTTTAGCTCCCCCAAAAGAGGGCAGCGCTAAGCCCATTGGACTTTAGAAGTCACCATGTCAAGAGCTTGAAGGGGATTGGTGGAGGGTGGCCGGCACATTCTGTGGCCTGCAGGGCGGCAGGTGAAAGCAATAGCTCGACATATGGCTTAGGTGGAAATCTGGCTTTTTAGCTGGTATTAATTGAAATTTTCAATCAGCGTGCCGATATTCAAGACTCAGAGTGGAGAGCAGACGAGGTGAAGATACACCACCCATTGTGATGTTATCATTAGTGAGCGTTTACATTATCTGTTTAGCTTTGAGCTTTAAAGTCCCTCAATGAGCGTTTTGTTCCTCAGGTGAGACATCTGCCTGTTTGTTTGGGTAAAAATACCAAAAGAAAACCCTCTTTTGGTCTCTGTGCGTTTTTATTTTGTGTTGAACCAGGGCACATTTTCCACTCCTTGCTTGGTTTTTAATTAAAGACCGGGTGAGCTTTTAAACCACAATGTGCATGAAGGGACAATTAATGGGCCTTTGTAATTGCTTTGAGACCACTCCAGCCACTTGCAAACATTATCAAAAGCCTTTCACTGTACGCTGGAACAAGAACAAGGGAGGTGGGAGGGATATTTGTGCGGACGTGGGGAAGCGAGTCAAAACATAAAAGCGGGCGAAAAAAACAGGGGGGGAAAGCAATTATTCCTCGCAGGTGCTCAGATCACACGTCTCATATTAGTCAATTCCTTTGTCGGCGCTTTGTAAATAGCAGCATCACACATCTGACTAGTGTCAATATTCTGGAACTGATTGAATTCAGTGGAGCAAATGCACTCTGAAATACCATACACCCCTTCTGCAATCAGACATGACTCGGATAGATGGACTTTGTGTGTGAATGGGTGTGTGATGTTTTTTGTGAATGCTGCCGCGGCGTTAGCATGACACAGAGGGAAGTCACAGACGGGCGCTAAAAGGCTTTCAGCAATCTCTTGTTTAATCCTTTTCTAGCTGTTCTTCTTACTTGCTCTGATCCATGCTCAAATGGGATGGATATGTTCATCTATTAGCTTTACGTTTTTGTTGTTGTTATGATACATGCATTTACAGTTGCTCCAAAAACATGTCAAAAAGATATGTCAGATAACAACATGTCATAAAGATTCCAAATAAAACGTATATTTTCTAGTAATAATGGGCAAAAATGTACCTTTTGATCCAACATAAACCTCCAAATAAATAGGGAAAATTTCTTGTAATATAAGGCAAAAAAACATACCTTTTAATCCAACAAAAGTTTCCAAATAAATGTATATTTTCTAGTACTATGGGGCAAACATTTGCCTTTTAATCCAACATACAGTTTCCAAATAAATAGGTATAATTTCTAGTAATATGGGGCAAGAAAGTACCTTTTGATCCAACATACAGTTTCCAAATAAATGTATATTTTCTAGTAATATGGGGCAAAAACATACCTTTTGATCCAACATACAGTTTCCAAATAAATGTACATTTTCTAGTAATAATGGGGAAAAACATACCTTTTAATCCAACATAAAGTTTCCAAATAAATAGGTATACTTTCTAGTAATATGAGGCAAAAACATACCTTTTGATCCAACAAAAGTTTCAAAATAAATGTATATTTTCTAGTACTATGAGGCAAAAATGTACCTTTTAATCCAACATAAAGTGTCCAAATAAAAGGTATATTTTCTAGTAACATGGGAAAAAACATTTGATCCAACATAAACAGGTATAAAATATCCTATCTGGCACTAATTTGTACCTATAAAGTATCTTCAACATGCCTGGTAGTTGCGCAACTGGTTGACGCGTTCATTGTTCCTTTCAGTGGGAACGGTAATAGTGAAAAGAAACGAGATGAGGGATTGGGAGAGGAGGCAGATTGAAATCAGCAGTGCTGTTTTGCAAACACACTGGAACTCTGCACTCAATTAGTATGCCTGACAGCACCATGCACCACCGGCAGCTGGATTCATTGTACACATGCACGTGCTGCGCTAACGCCCAGCGACCAATTGCACAGACACAGCCTGCTCCTCCCAGCATCTACGCCTCCGTGTCCTTCTCTCCGTCTTGTTTTCTCTCCGTCGCTCTCTCACTCACATAAACAGAGGATGAGAGAGCAAAGAGAGAGATAGAGAGAGAGAGAGAGAGAGAGAGAGAGAGAGAGAGAGAGAGAGAGAGAGAGAGAGAAAGGGAGAAACAAAGCCATCGCGCCGCACGCACTTACACAGCATCTCTGTCTGAGTTGGTTCCAGATGAATAAGGCAGAATACCAAGTGGCCCACTTATACGCTACGCAGAGACAAATAGACCAGTCAATCACCGCGGGCTGCTGCTGAATAACAAATGCTCTCACTGGTGTGTGTGTGTGTGTGTGTGTGTGTGTGTGTGTGTGTGTGTGTGTGTGTGTGTGTGTGTGTGTACAAGGGAGTATAAGACAGCTTTTTTTTTCTATTTGTTGTGCCTTAAATGCATCGGTGTGCATGAACACGGCGGTACAGTATGTGCAACAACCTCTTGTTTCAATTGCAAGTGTTTTCCGGTGCAACAGCACCACATGTTTCTACTGGTAATGAGAGCACAAACAAAGAGGCGGTTTCAGAAAAGGGATTCATTTGATACTAAAAACTGCTGGAGAGTACTTGTGTGTTAGATGAAGGTCAGCAGACTGTGTGTTGAAAGGAGGGATGCCAAATTTCATTTGTATCTGCTGCTTCCTCCGAGCCGTGCTTGGTGTATTAGCCTCCCCGGGGTGCAGCGCGGTGGGCCTGTCAGAGCAAACTGACCGGCACAAGGGGTCACCGAAGAGGTGCAAACAATATTGTTCGACAAAATGGGAGCTTCTCCGCCGGGATCGGAGCCTCTGAATTAGTTCAGATGCACAAACACATCCAGCGCACGGGCGCGGTCTGAACCGCCCGCTCAGCCGACATCGCCACATAGAAACATGACACATTTATTCAGCGAGAGTGAGCGGCGGGCCGCTTCCCTTTATCCGCGGGTAAAAGGGAACAGTGTTAACCCTGAGCTATGGTGATCACTTCCAATACAAACTTTCTGCCAATCAGACTGCCGGGCTTCCTCAATGGTGTCTTTTCTTATCTGCCATGTCAGGTGGAGGCTCATAAATAAGCAATGCCCGTAAAAAAGAAGACAGCAGTCCAGTATGATACGGGGATCGGGGGGGAAAGGAAGTTGGAGGGAGGCCTGCATGGGTGCTCTCAAAATACCTTCCTGGACCAGGGGATTTAAAGGGTAAGTAAATAAACAGTTCAACTTAATCTTGTACTGCAATATGAATATTAATATTTTGTGATGCATTTTCATTGTTCTCTTTTAAAAATGCTTCGATTTACAAGAAATGACTTCAGTGAGCAGACCCGTTCTCACCCCGGAGGCTAACCTATTTCAAAATGAATAAAACAACAATACTGTTAAAAAAAACAAACTAAACAAACATCTGAATTTTTGATGAGACAGGGGAGGGGAAGAACATGGAAGCTTTTAAACAACGCCTGGAAGAAATCCACATCCGTGCAGCCCTGAGCGTGGCCTCGTCAACGCCACCAACCAGAGCGGGTAACCCCGGGGTAATCCTGTTTTAGTAGCAGCTTCTCGACGTGTCACATTTTATTGTGTCCCCTGCCCTCGCCCTCTGGCCACTGCAACGTGTGACTGTTCAAAGGGTACAACAAAGTGCACAACTATGAGGTTGGACACGACGGACAAATTCATGCATTCTCAGCTTGCAGTGAGCTACAAGATGAAGTGAGTTTGATTATTAAAAAGCTTTTTATTCTTGGCAGAGTCGAGAGGATTCTGTGACAGCATTTAGAAAATCGTGCGACACTAAAACTCCATTGAAACCAGAGCTAATAGAAAGCTTTAGTTAGCAGCTCCTTAAGGTCAACTGACTCATCTTCCTATTGAGTTATCCAGATATTCAATAACTTAAATATCTGATTTCTATTAAAATAAATCCAATGTGAAAATATAACTAGTATTTTTCATTCCAGGTTTGATAAAGTGTTTTCTGTAGCTGCGGTCAGTTAACCTTCACCACATCACGAGCAGTAAACACGACTGGCTGATGTCCAACAGGTAATAAAAACACAAAGTACTTCAGTTTATCTGGGATAAACATCAATGTTGAAAAAAATACTGCACAATTGAACCCTTTCTCTGTCTGTGTAATATCTACTCCATTCATCCGTGAATCTGCATTCATAAATGATAACTGGAGTGTCAATAATTCTGACAACCTTTTCGAGCCAGAGGGAAATAAATGACGGAGGAAAATAGACTACAACTGTTTCTCTGTTGAGCCAACACATTCTCACTCCGCCTGGTAAGTGCCCCTCTGCATCGGAGACCGACGCATGGGTTACCACTCTTCAGTTACTGTTGGACGAACCGGGGACGGCGTGTCAATATACGCTCGTTACATGGATAGTGTCCTTTCAAAATAAACTTCCGTTTTCACAGGAAGTTAGGTTTAGGCAAAACAACCACTTGGTTAGGGTTAGGTCGTGGTTGACTTCACTGACTAACGACTCACATGACTAGTGACTCACAGGGCTGAGAATACTAACGACTCACGTGACTGAAGATACTAACAACTCACGTGACTGAAGATACTAACAACTCACGGGACTGAAGATACTAACAACTCACGGGACTGACGACACTAACAACTCACGTGACTCACAGGACTGACGATACTAACGACTCACGTGACTAACAATTCATAGGAGTGATGATACTAATCGACTCACGTGACTAACGACTCACGGGACTAAACAACGCACGAGACTCACGGGACAGACGATACCGAGGAGTCACCTGACTAACGGCTGACGTGACAAAATAAGTCAACATTACTTTTAGTTTCACACGGGACACAAACACCGGCCTCCAAGTTGAAAGTCTTGTGTTTCTTTGACACATCCACCACCCCTCCCGCCCGCTTTTAGCAGACTCTCACGCTATTAATACTACGTTACTGGCTCCGAGCATGGAATAACGCCACAGGTGGGTTTACATTGGAGTTAATTGAAAGCCCGGTTCGCCACATACTGTTGCTAAAGGGTGCCTCTGTGCGTCGGTTTCCGATGTCGAGGGGCGCTTACCAAATGGCGAAATTTGACGAGTCTGGAGTGAGACCGGATTGGTTAGTTTACCAAGTGAAACTCAACTCTTAGTGTGTCATTAGGGCTGTACGTAACTGTAGGTCTGTTTCATGTGTTACAGCATTTATTTAACAGGCAACTTCCTGTTTTAATAGAGCAGTGTGGTCCACACATACACCAACTGGGTCCCTTCTATGCTTTGTCTATCAAGGCCACCGAGGAAGGCCATCCACAAACAGTGGTGTGAGCAATGCTGGATGAATAATTATGCTCATTCTCCGCAGAGAATGAAAAGCAGTGACAATCACTCTATTCAAGTCATTCATTCTTCTTTGAAAGAAAAATCAAAATCATTTCTGTCGAAAGGGAAGTGTGTGTGCATGTGTGAGAGACAGTATACACGTGGGCAACCAGTGTGTATTTTCAAGTATGTGCACACTGTATTTCTCACAGTATGGCTGCTGAGTGAGAGATAAAGAGCGTGGCTCTTTGTGATTCATGGTACTGGCCCTATTTCTGTCCCTTCTTTTGATGACATGCATCCATACCCTTTGTAAAGCTACAAAGAGATGCAACCCATACACCCGTTTATCCCTGTCTCATTCTCATTATGCATGCAGACACAGAAAGGTAGGATGCAGGCTATTTGATTTATGTGGTTACAGGAGGAAAGTCTACAAGGAATTAAACCATTTCAAAGCTGTCCATTTCAGATATGTAGCAGACAAAGCGAGGGCACATGGCAGGGATCAGGGGGAAGCTGTTTTACTCTGGAGTAAAGGGAGAGCGCAACCCTGACAACAGGGCCGCAACTTAACACCGCGAGTCGCTTCTGAAACAAAAAAGAGATGATGCAAGATCATCCACACCTGGAGCATCAGTTTCATACCTGACGTGATAAGACCTACCTTAGATTTCAGAGGATCAGAAGGTTGGCGTGTTCAGTGAAATATTGAGCCGGTGATTGCCCAAGTCCAGAAAAAGGCTCAAGGATACAAAGCTGCTTGTGCAGCGAGAAGAGCGCAAAGAGAAGAAAGAAGACAATGATGAGAAGGAGCCAAAAGTTCAACTCGGGGCAGGCTCTCAAGTTCAAGAGGTGAAAAGTGTTTTTTTTCGAAAGTTTCAAGCTGGCAGAAATGAAGACTGAAGGGCAGGTCTGAAGATGTTCAGCTGCTGAGAGGAAGGAAAGCAGCAACAGAAACCAGCTATAGCAATGCATGCACAATGAAAGGGGCTGACGGACTGTTGCATAACACATTTGTAAAATATATATACTGCGTGGACACATTTTATGGTAAGTGTTGGGGAGTTACATTTTGAATGCACTTTTGACAGCAGTTTGCCCCAGCAGTCTTATTTTGAAAATTGGCCACATTGAAATGGGAAATCAATGTTCCACAAATGTGCCATCAGTGAGTTAGAGGAGGTGCTGGCTGTTCCCTCAGATATTGTGAATGTGTTATACTGTAGCATGGCAATCCCTCACCAAGAAAACACTGCGATAAGACAAAGAGTGGAGGGGGGTGGACGTTAAACAGCAGCCGACGAACCCGTAATACTAATACTGCATGTTCTGAAAAAAAAAAAAAAAAAAAAAAAAGTCTTATGGAAGCCCTGAGAGGCACGTGAGAAAAAAAATAAAGTTATAATTCATTTTCTAAGTTTGATCTAAATTGTTTTCTTAAGAACAGGTTTTTGGTGATTTTTTTTTTTTTTTTGTCAGGAAGTTTGTTGTTGTAATACTTATTTTGGCCACAAGAGGCTGAAGTGCACCATTACCTCATATTCTAAATAAGACTAAACAAACTGATGTTTTCTTCCAGGTGAGTTTAAATTTAAATAACTTGCTAAAACACAATATATGTATCTTGTGTTTAGAGAGCATGTAGAAAGAAAAAAATAAATTAAAACAACGATTCTGACAAAAAAAACAACTTTTTTTTTCACATTTCATAATTTTTTTTTTTCACCTGTTTCACATTCAAAAATAAATAAGGAACTTTGAAGGATTATCCTGGCAAAAGTGTTTTTTTGCACCTGTTTTTAAGTCGTAAACACAAGAGAGAAAACAATTTAGATCAGACTTTCTTTTTTCTTTTTTAATCACTTGCTTCTCTGGGCTTCCGTACACTCTCACATGTGTGAGTTTGACCTAATTTAATCAGACAGATAGTCGCTCTACTTAAATGTTTTGTGTGCAGTTATACAATATCTTTGCTCAGGCTGCTGGTGAGGTCCTTCCCTCCACTCTACACACACTCTCACCAAACAGACACACATCCCCTAGGTCTCTCCACAGAACACATGTTGCTATGCTCCCTGGTGCCGCACAGTTCCACCTGTCATCTTTGAAGCCGGCACAGTAAAACCGCGAAACGCTCCCCACAGGCAACGACGACTCGAATGCAGGAATCAGCACCCCTCTCCTCTCCTCTCTTCATCATTTGCTCTCCTCGAGGGATCTCGCTGCTTATCTCGGCGTGGCTGTCATGCCGACAGAGCGGTTATTATTATCGCCTTCCCCTTGCTCGAGTCTTCCGAGAGCCAAAGGAGCACCTTGCTAATCATCCCCTTACTGTCACGCCCGATCATATTCTGTCGAGCTAACATGGCAACCAACATGACAACAATCAAAGATAAACTCCATCACAAATGAAACATAGGGTGGTTTAAAAAAAAATAAATAAATAAAAAAAGTTGTTGAGGGTGATACAGCTTAACTCAGCACCCACCACTTAATAAGCAAACGGAGACTTATGCAAACAAGTCTATTAGCCTGTCACCCTGCCTCTGCCCCTGTTTAAATCAAGCCTGTGAGGAGTGCTGAATGCTAATTGTACATAAGCTCTGTTACCAAAACCGAGCTCTGCTGCAAAACATATCCATCTTAACAAATATTTCACTATCATATTGCAGTGCGGCGCAGTTTCACCTCTTAACACTTGAAGATGAAGTATTTTCAATGCAGCTACTTCACACCTAAGACAAATATACTGTATACAATGTAGCGTCGCTGTGAGCACTCAGTAAAAAGCATTAACCACAATCATATTACAATAACTGTCAAACTCAAGAAAAGAGCCACTTGAAACCAATAAAATAAACAGCACATTTCCGATAAATCTATGTGGCCCTCTCTCCATACTCTCCTTCCTCGCTTGCCAGCCACCCAGCAGGTGACCACATGGCAGGGACACAGGACTTGAATCGCCGCTTCTCCTCGCAGCGTGTGTTGGCGTCGCCTCGGGAGCCCTGGAGACGATCTCCCGGTGAACTCTGAATTGCACAATCTGAGGTGTTACTATGAATAACGTGCGAGTAATAGGACGTCAGAAGAGGAGTGAATGTGGAGTGTAGCTCTGTCTGTGTGGCCCTGATGTGCGGGGCCTTATTGACTTATATTTGTACTTTAATATGAGGCTTGTTGGCAGTAATATTTTAACAAGTTTTCCTCAAACCTTTGCAAAAGCAATGCGGCCTCTCAGTGCCACTTACAGCAGAATTGCAATGTTACCTGTGCAGCTATCCAGCTACCAATATTCCTACCAGCACCATTCATTCCAGCCATACAAACACACTCAAACCAGTCGCTAAAAATAAACATTTCACTTACGATCGTTGCAGAATGAACCTCCATAGGACGTCATGGTGCAGTCGCAGGTGAAGCCCTCCCACTGCTGGAGACACACCCCCTGATGGTAGCAAGACTCCTCCGTACAGGTGGTACTGGGTCCTGAGGGCAGAACCAACACACCAGTTCAGTGATTTCAATCCAAAGATAGACGTGGGGCGTCACACATGATGCACAGGGACTTACAAATGAGGCGTGTGTTGTGGTATTTAGAGCATTTTCAGCTCAGCTGGCGGTCCACTTCTCTCGTCAATGAGAGCTGGAGATACTTTTTAAAGCTCTGTTTAGAAATATACATTCAAGCACCCGCTGGTTTTTCTACTAGCAGTACTGGGAATCCCACTGAGAACCAACACCTTCAGCAGCTCACTGTGGTGGTGAAGAGTGGTCGGTGAAACGTGTTGAGCATAAGCGACATAGATATTGAACCAAGGAGTTAATGAGCCAACGACAGGGCTCAAAAAGTAAAACATGGATTTACATTCGTCAGGCGTAGAGACTCCTATAGAGTGCTACAGGGGTGACATATTTTTGTAGGCCAACCAGGCCTCGCCCTGGTTCCTTCCACAAACAGCCATTGGCTTTTGGAATATTGCAGAAAATAAACTCTGTGGCAAACAAACGTTTTTTCTTCAGCAAGATAATCTCCACAAATGAACACCACTTTTATGATTTTTGAAGTGTGAATGCAATCGTCAGAAGTCGGTCGCATGAGCGCGAGTATACACAACGACTGACTTCCAGACGAGGGAACCGAAAGTGCTAAAATGAACTCATTTACGGGTTGTAGGACTCATTCCTGTAGCACTCTATTGGATTTCTCACGCTGATTTGGATTTGGACCCCCGAGAACCCTGACTTTATCCCCATAAACCGCAACAAACATCAGACATCACAATGGTTTTAAGACAAAAAATAAGATTATTATTTTCATAAATAACTGTATTTATTATAATATAAATAAACAATTAGTCCCTGATATTGTTGGCTTAAAAGAGTTTAGTCAGTTTCACTACAACGAGAGTGACAGGGGTGAAAAGTGTATTTCTTTCTTTATTTATTTATTTGTAAATGAGTAAAGGCGCCCACCGGCATTTTTTAATTTTAAATTTTTTGTTTATTTGTTTTTTTTTTAGAGGGTGACCAGCGCCCCCCAGAAGGTGGCCACCCAGGCGACCGTCTATATGGCACTTGCCTTAAGCTGGCCCTGCTGCTCCATTTCTGCTGGATGTGCAAGTTGGCGATATATATGCTTCATAAAAACTCTCTTAATGCAAGATTCAGGTAAACTTCTGAATACATTTATGCACAAAACGTCTGTTTATTTTGTCCCCCATCACTTACATTGGAAGTGCATTAGGAAGGGATCTCTTAATGGCCAGTATGCACAGAGGGGGATGATAACAGCAAGCAAAACCTGCTTCAATATTCATATGGATACTTGACGACTATTTTAAGACAGACTTGAACACATTGTGAACCTACCCTTTAACTCTACGTTGTTAAAGCACCGTTATCACTGGTGTGAAAGCCTAAAATAAAACCTCAAAATACAGTAGCTGCTCATCCCCAGATTAAAGTGATTTGATTTGTGTTGCTTAGAAATGTATTCCGATTCAATTTGACATTAATTCAAGGTTGAAACCTGGTGTGTAATTGCCAGACTCGGGGCACATTTGCATTGGAAATTAGTAGTGGTGGTGGTGGTGGTGGTGTCAGTTCCTGTTTAGCATCTCCATAATATTTGTGTGTGATGTGTGTGTGTGTGTGTGTGTGTTTTGGTGGATGCTGTCTCCTGTTGTTCTCTCCCACCGTCATGAATAGTGCAAGACATTTAAATTGTCAATTACAAACTCCAGCGCTGTAATTTCTCTGGGGAATTCCAGCCACTTATTCATGAAAACTCATATTTCCACTTTAGATTATACATACTACTGACCCAACAGGCATCATGCACTGCCATGATATGGGAAATGATTCACCAAGTGTTTGTTGCTTCTAGTCTGAATTAGCTAATACAACTGATGGAAATGAACACAGACAAGATCTTCATTAGTTTTTCCTCCAAAACAAAACTTGATTTCAAATAATTGTTCTCAGAAGTAGATGGAGGGAAAAAGCTGGACGATAGATGTAAGATTAGGATGCACATCAAGTCTTGAAGTCTTCAGAATAAGTATGTGTGGTGGCTGTCGTGTTGGTGGTTGCCGGGGATTCTCATTAAAATCTCAATTAAACACAAACATTTCCAAAGAAGCATGGTTCAGCGCGAGACTAATTTGTTTCTGCATAGATAAACAGACATCTCACTGTGCTATTTACAAATGGCCCAATTAAAAACGACCCCACCGTCAACACCCGCGTAAAAATAAAGAATACATATATCAACGATCTCTGTAGGCTTTTACTTCCTGCTCCAAAAGGTCCACTTCAATTCAATATCATCTCCTTTCTATCAGCTTGTTCTGTTAGTAGTTCCTAACCGCACTAATTGCCCCATTAATTACTGGCTTATAAAAAGGTCCCTTGAGGAGCTAATTAAGCATATTGTCATAATTAATAACCGAGTCTTGTAATCACTTCCTCACTCCTCCTTCAACTATTGATCGGCCAAACACTACCTTCGTATGGCTGCCTGAGAACCTGTTATTAGGTGCCTTGGGTTTGTCGGAGCATAAAACTCCATCTGTTGTGTTTGCTCCAAATGTTCAGGGAAATCCGGCTCGATATAGGGAGCCAATAAGCCTACCGTCACTGGAAAAAGCCCAAAGTGAACACACACATCTCCACTCCCTCGCTGCTGTCACCTGCATCTACAACTAACAGCTGGGTTACTACTGAAACATCTGCTCACATATGAGCAGCGTTGAGAAGACCAGAGTGCTCAACTGTGGATCTGGGTGAGCTCTTGGTTCATGATGGAATAAATGTTCCAAGGATGTTAACATTTTCTTTACCGGTGTTTTTTAAAGTGGTGATTTTCACAGAATTAAATCATTTTGTGTTTTTATCTTTTATGAAACTTAAAAAGCAACAAGTTCTCACTCTTAACTCATCAAATACTGACGCTTGGTCAGTAGCCCTACGCTTCAAACTATGACGCCTATTTAACCAACTAGTGTCAGTTTTTGGATGTCTTTTCAAAATAAACTTCCGTGTTCACAGGTAACATACAGTTTCCACTTGTTACATAAAAAGTGTCTTTTCAAAATAAGCGTCTGTGTTCACAGGAAACACACAGCTTCCACTTGTTACATGCAGGGTGTCTTTTCAAAATAAACTTCCGTGTTCACAGGGAACATACAGTTTCCACTTGTTACATACATATCGACTTGTCAAAATAAACGTCCGTGTTCACAGGAAATGTAGATTTTCCGCTCATTAATGCATACATTGTCCTTTCAAAATAAACTTCCATGTTCACAGGAAACGTACAGTTTTCCCTCATTACATATATACCTGTCTTGTTTTTTCAAAATAAACTTCCAACGTAGGTTTACTTAGATTTTAGGTTTACTTGGTTAGGTTTAGGCAACACAACTACTCGGTAAGGTTTAAGGTTTGGGTTGAAATGAGTATTTTTGTCAGGTGCTGTGACCATCTAATAATGACGTGGATGGTATCAGACTGTGAGGGACACTGACCAAACGGCGGTATTTGACGAGCTGGGAGTGAGAACGGGTTGTAAAAAGATATTTAAACTCTGCTACTGTTGCTTCTACTTCTACAAATATTCATGTTTCTACAAACTAATGCCAATATGGCTTATTTATCACACGTTTTGTCCTTGTTTACTTGTTCCTTCCCTCTCGAGCTACAGTGACTCAGCAACACTGTTCATGCACCTGCATTTCAACTCAGTCTCAGTCTCAGTCTCCTTTCCTTCTCCCTGTCTGGTTCTCTGTTGTTGTGATCCGTTGAGTCAGTAGAGAGCAACGAGAACAAGCTCAGTGTTGTGCTCTTTGTTTGGCCTTAGGTCATCTGAGAGTGGACCAGCAGCCACCTCTGACCGCTCTGCATCCCCGGTCCACAAACTAACAGAGACCTCCGAACCAAGTCGGTCAGGACTTTGGCAGTGATTCATACCCAGGACAACACTGCATTCTGGGAAATTGATCTTATGTTTATGGTAGGGCTGTCAATTTATTAAACTAATCACCATTAATCGATGACTGTCGCATGATTAATTGCAAATTGCGTTTTTTTTAACTGTTCAAAATGTACCTTAAAGGGAGATTAGTCAAGTATTTAATACTCTTATCGACATGAGAGTGGGCTAATATGCTGCTTTATGCAAATGTATGTATATATTTATTATTGTAAATCAATTAACAACACAAAACAATGACAGATATTGTCCAGAAACCCTCACAGGTACTGCATTTAGCATAAGAAATATGCTCAAATCGTAACATGTCAGTGTGCTGACTTGACTATGACTTGCTCCAAACTGCATGTGATTACCATAAAGTGGGCTTGTCTGTAAAGGGGAGACTCGTGGGTACCCATAAAACCCATTTACATTCACATATCTGGAGGTCAGAGGTCAAGGGACCCCTTTAAAAATGGCCATGCCAGTTATTCCCTGCCAAAATTTGGATTCCGTATGTTTTCTAGGTTCATATGATGTAGAGTAGGGAGCCAGATACAACCTCCGAAAGATCGATTGCATTAATGTGTTAAAGAAGTCAGAGGCATTGAAAATAATTTGCGTTAACGTGTTATTATTGCTTTCACTTTGACAGACCTACTTTATGGTTATGTTTATTTCATTTAAAAAGGGGCAATGCAATTTAATTAACCATGAGCCATAATGTAAATGTGCCAGATTTAGCCAGACAGGCTAATTTTCATCTCCATTACTTCTGCTTTTGCTTTATTAAACCAGGAGATCAGTGATTGGATCTGAGCTTTTGTTGTTGGAGGAGATCAATCAACATTATTAAATATAAAAGTTGTAATTGAACTGATTTGATGACAGCGTTGGCTGGTGCATGGTGAGAAATAATAGCCTGAATTTGATAATAGTGGATTTGATGAGTAGTCAAAAGTGGTTTTGATGTATTCCTTTAATATCAACAGGGGAATACATGGATTTGCAACAGCCTCAGGTCTTGGCATACTATTATTTGTCAAAAGGTTCACCCTTCCAAAACTGGTCAATTACAACTGCCCGGCTCCCTGGCACCTCCAATCATTAACTAATATTAGCATCCATGTTGGGCGCCTGGGGGAGTCAATATGATAGCTTAATGCGGCTTTAAACAGTGTTTGGAGCGAAGTAATTGTACTGTAGGCAGGTAATAAGGCGGGTTGGCAGAAGTAGCAGCGTTCGGGATCGAGGGGAGAAAAAAAAAAAGCTGGATCAGTGCTGCATCGAGTCGGCCAGCGCGGCCCTCAGGGAAATCAAGTCTGTGCTCTCCGACACTCAGCACGCCATTGAGACGTGGTGGCGGGGGGGCTGGGGGTGTAAAGGGGTGGGTTGTGTGGAAAAGGGGGAAATGCTACAGCCAAAATCCACTGTTATACTCAGGATTAACTACCCGACGCAGGAGCCATGCAGCTCGAGACATTGTGGCGGACCGCGCACAGCACAGCAGAAGTAAAAACACAACCGATGCAAGATTGATGAGGTGAAAGCCAAAGAGGGGTGGGGTGCTGAGATTAGCCACACTGATAATAACATTAGAGGAGAGAGGTACCTCCCACATGCGTGTTTTATGGGGCAATAGAGAGGATATACAGAGGACAGGGGCTTAGATTGTAAAGACTGCCCAGAGCTGGGAGAATTTGGGCGGGGTTACTGGTGTAAATCAGGGAACAACAGCCGCAGGGAAATTGCACCGCACTGACGTGTGGCAGTCATGTGTGTAATCAGGCCACGCGTTTATGGGTGTAAATAAAAACAGAGAAGATGGTGGAGTGGCTATTTAAAGAGAAGTAAGGAAGGTGGTGTGTAAGAACGTCCTTTAGTATCAAACAACACTGTAACATCAGCGCCCAGCAGCAGAGCTACGCTTCCGTCATTCTGGACTGAAAGCGACTATCGGACGCCAGGAAAACGTCCGCCCTAAAAAAGTGTTGTACAAAACTAAAACAAAATTATTTCTATTCTATTGTCATTTATTTAATGTATTTACCATAATAACCATAATCTACTATTATAACTATTTATTTATTAAACTTTTTTAAATCCTGTTGATGTCATGCTACTAGCCCCACTAGCTACTGGCCGATAGCCGGTTGTTTGGGAACAGAGACGTTAATACATCCACCACGGTACTGGCTTACAGCATACGGCCCATGGGTGTATTATAACATAAGAAAAGTGATGAATTACAGCCAATATATTCATTATTACAGCCGCATACAGCTAGCAGGAAGCTGGATCTGATGCATGTTTATTATGCCGAGGATAATAACTCTGCATTTGGCTATTAGTTAGCAACTTTTAGGACTGATTTAAAAACCTAAAAAGTGTTGTACAACACTAAAACAAAATTATTCATATTCTATTGTCATGTATTCAATGTATTTACCATAATAACCATAATCTACTTTTGTAATAATTTCCTTACTAACTTGTTTATTTATTAAACTTGTTTGCTTCCCAGAGGAGCATAAAGTGAGCGATGGACATAAATACAAGTTAGAAAAATCCAGCACACATATTTTTAAGAGCAATCTCAAACCTCGTCTGTGACTGTGGTTAAAATCACTTGAAACGAATGGTTTGACCTTTCTAAGTAAAAATGAACATTATTATCAGTATCTGAAACATTTAGCAGTCACACACTAGATGCTGTTTTCATCTCCGTCTCTAGATGACAAATTAATTAAAATTGTACCAAAACAGATTCCGATCCCACTCCTGGCTTGTTTCCTTTATAATTATCTGTCAACTTCTCAAACGGAGCTATCCTTGATGTGAAATTGTCGGAAAGTCGGCATTCTCTGTGGGAAATTGTCACTAGCAGCGAGAACACTGGAGTACACACTGGATGATGACACAAACACTTGAAATCAATGTTATTTGATTTCCCCTGTTGATTCACAGGAGAGATGATTGCTATTTATGCTTATTTTTGGACGTGGATGTCATTAGTAATCATGAGAACATAGCTAGAGATGCACCGACACCAGATCGGATATTGGGCCAATACTTACTCACATAGATGGATCGGGTATCAATGACTATTGGGCCCATCTATTGAGTTCAATTTTATGTTTATATACTATTAACATTATGCAACTGGAATTATAATTCATGTCTATTTTTTTTACCAAATTGTTGCTACACTAAAAATGTATTTTATTTTATTTTGAAGATTTTTGTTTTTTGTTGCTAAAGATCTTTAAAGATTATTTTTACCAAGTTGTTTGTGTACAATTATTATTTTAATAATAAATAAAAATTAGGTTAATTTTGACAATTTTTTACCAAGTTGTTTGTGTACAATTTATTAATTTTATAATAAATAGAAATTCTGTTAATTTTGAAGATTCTGTATAAAGTCGCTGATGTACGATTTATTATTTTAATATTAAATACAATTATGTTAATTTAGATTTTTCTGTTATAAAGTTACTGATGTACAATTTATTATTTTAATAATACATACAAATTGTGTTAATTTTGAAGATTCTTTGCCAAGTTGCTGATGTACAATTTATTATTTTAATAATAAATATTAACTCAGTCAATTTATATCTATGTAGTAATTTGTCACATTCTGGTTTACAAAATTAGAAAAGCAAAGTTTAAGTCAGGCCTGATGTTGCCTTACACATAAATTCTAGTCAATTCCACACAGGCATACAGCTGATTAATTAAACACTGGTATCGTATCAATACTCGGTATTGGCCGATACCCAAAGCCCAGGTATCGCTATCAGTATCGGGACTGAAAAGGTCGGATTGGAGCATCCCTAAACAAGCTAAAACAAGTAGTGTTACACATAGCTTTGACTATTACTATCAGTATTAAAGTCTGAATATGACGGACTCACCATCGCAGCCTCGTTCCACCTGACCCACCCTGTGGAGAGCATCTGCGATCAGGTCGGGGAGTCTCCCGTTCAGGTCCACGGAGGCCAGGCAGCCCTGGTACCCGTCCCGGGATGCTATCAGCTTGGGCAGATTGCTGTACATGTTCTTTGTCACGCCACCGATGTACAGCTCCCCTGCAAAAACACACACATAGAAACCACGTGTGAGAAGGATTTTAGATCTTTCAAGAAGACATTTCGAACAACGGTGACATTAATACACATATCGATGTTAGGGAGGCTGAGATAAAACAACTCAATACTGTAGTAAGATAATGATTCAACATCAAAACAAACACAAATTGAAATGTCAGGGTAAGAAAGCAGAGAAAAGGGCTTAAAGATACTAGTTTTATTTCTTAATATATTCCACCTCCCTTCACTGTAAAGTAGAATTCATCCTTCAGTTGTTGCTGCAGGCAGGTGACACACTGTAAATCACAAGGCTGGTCAGTCTATACATATTTCAACTATTGTGGGTCATAGGGACACAAACGTAAAACTGTATTTGCAATATCATCTTAAACATTTGCTTCATACACCATAGCACACAAATAGATTTCTCAGTTACTGCCATCACATCTTCTATGGGCCCAGATGCACACCACTAAGCATACTAAATATAAGATAATGTAATATCCTGCAGAATCATCTTACCAGGACCCAGCCCCGCCCTGCTGGCAGGACATAATGAGGCAAACCTGTTGGCACTTTCCCTGATTGAGCAGCAGATCTACCCCAACAGCAAGGGGAGAAAAGTAACCTTATATTGACAGTTTAAAGTCAAGCTGAGTGAATGTTGGGAGGCATGCTCCTGAGAGACGTCCTCTGACAAAATGCTCGTCATTGTAGAGGCGCTAAGGACACGTTTTGATGGTCATATGATTTAAAGACAGTTGCCATTAAAAGATTGTACAGCAGCAGGCGAGAAGCATCATAAACGGCGCTTTATGCTTTACATTTGATGCTTAGAACGATTTTATTCCTCATATTACGGAAGCCCTGAAAGGCAAGTTAGATTTTTTTTTTTTTTCCGGTGATACGTTTTTTAAGTCTGATCTAATTTATTTTCTCTGCTGTGTTTATGACTTAAGAAAAGCTGGAATTTATTTTTTTTCCAGGATAATCTTTCTAAGTTCCTTTTATTTGGTCTGTGAAACAGCTAGAAAAAAAGGCAGATTTTTCTAATTTACTTTTTTTTGCTTCTGTTTTCAGAATTTTTTTTTTCTGGTGATCCATTTTCTAAGTCTGATTTTAATTATTTTTTTTCTCCTGTGTTTATGAATTACGAACAAGTAAATGGACTTGGACTTATATAGCGCTTTTCTAGTCTTCCGACCACTCAAAGCGCTTTACGCTACATGTCAGCATTCACCCATTCACACACACATTCATACACTGATGGCAGAGGCTGCGAAAGGTGCCAACTTTGCCCATCAGGATCTAATCTAAATACTCATTCACACACTGATGGCTATGCCTTCGGGAGCAATTTGGGGTTAAGTGTCTTGCTCAAGGACACATCGACGTGTGACCTGGAGCAGCCGGGGATCGAACCACCGACCTTCCGATTGGTGGACAACCTGCTCTACCCTCTGAGCCACAGCCGCCCAAGTGGAACAGTTTTTTTGCCAGAATAATCTTTCCTCTTTTTTGGTCTGTGAAACAGGTAGAAAGTGACTTTTTTCCTACTTGACAACTTTTTCAAAATGTTTTTTTTAATTTGCCTGTGTGAAAACAGATACAACCCCGGTTAAGTCGACTGTCTAGCTAACGTTAGTTTACTGTAATGTTAGTTTGTATTGTGTTTTGTCACAACATTTGAGGGCAAAAAAAGTAACTTACTTGCCTAAAATGTTTTTTTTTTCACTTGTTTTCATACTGTTTCAAAGACAAAAAGGAACTTAGAAAGATTATCATGTCAAAAAAAAATAAATCCACCTGTTCTTAAGTCATAAACACAGGTGAGAAAATACTTTGGATCACCAGAAAAAAAAAAAAAAAATCTCTTGTTTGCCTCTCGGTGCTTCCGTACAAGAACATACTGTAAACAGCAGCACTTTCTCCTGAAGGAAGCAGCATTTGTGAATCCTCAGCCACACGATAAAGCTGAGTTGGGCAATATCTCGGAGCTCAAACACAATTAAGGTCTCTTTACATTACAACTTAAAAGGAAATACCCATTCTCTTAAGCCAAATTACTTTCTGTCTCTTTTCTTCTCTCAGCCCTCTGTTCTGTGGAGTTGTGAGGAAAATGCCAAGTGAAATTATGAAAAACACACAAAGAGGCCTTTGATGTAGGTGCATTTGAATAAACACAAATGCTTTAGGCATCAAAAACTCCTACATTATCTTTACGTAGGCATAAAGTGAACATCCAGCAAAAGCTTCTTATACATTGGGACAGATCCCGCTACAATGATAGGAGCACCGGGGAAATCAAAAATTACATTTGCACAGCTGAAAATCAGAACTTTCAACTTTAGCACTCTGAGAAGCAATGAGCCACGAGGTCAATTATATGTGGACTTTGTGTAATGGAATGAGTCAATGATGTTTGCCAACTTCTCTCTGGAATTAATGAGCACTTGACACTTCATATTTCCCAGCTGGGGCCCCGGGGCATTACAATCAATACAACGAATTCATTAGCTGTCCGGCTGAGTGATGTCCTGAAATCGCGGCTGTAAAGAACCATTTAGCGAATATGAAATTATCGGTATGGCGTTAATCTGCAAAGAACAAACATTTCCTGCAGAAATCAACGGCGTCTTTGAGATTCCATATAACTGGAGTAGACAAGAGAGGCCTGTGCCAGATGTACTGTAAAAAAATTAGTCATGCAAGTTTTGTTTTCCTTCAGTGGAGTAAAGACTACAGCAGATGAATAAATATGCATGCAGGCACCCACTCAGAGAACTGGGCTCTCATTGTGTTCAGTACTTTCATTTGAATTACAGATTTCTTTGGGTAAAGTTTTTCACTTCCTTGTTCATTTTGGGCTATGAGCAGTTTTTTTTTTTTTTCCGCAGCATACATTACAGCTCATCCACCTTGCATTTAAATGTGACGCGGCTAGAGATGTTTACTGAGTATATCACAGCTCCTGACATCTAAAACCTGCTAGCAGCCAAGCTAGCATGTGAGGAATTCACAATGACTTTTGATATGGGTTATGTAAACAGCGTATCCTGTTTGGATATTCTGAATTAAGTCCTTATTCTGAATGGAGCAGTTTTCTGTCTAAGACGTGTGGGATGTGCCGATGTTATTCAGGTTTTAGGAGCATTCAACACATTCAGAATATGTGCCTCAATTAGGGTTTTTACGGCAGTTAGCGACACACGGCCTCAGGCCTGTTTACGGACAGCTCTGTGCGTTGTTCACAAACCAACTAGCCGACAGTTTGAACAGAAGAAAAGCCCATATTTCTGGTCGGAAGGAGAAATACACTTTTAAATATTATGAAATACTTTGATATCAACAGGTTTTTGGATATGCGCAAATATCCCAACGCCAACTTTTTCATGAAGTTGGTTGAATGAATGAAAGTTGGAGGTTTTGTTTGCTCCGTCCAACGATTCTGCCAACGCTTACATTAATTGGAGTATGCACGGCTGCATGTAAACGGGAGTATTAGTGGAATATGTATCATTTTCATTAGCCATGTAAACAGCTTAGTAGGAATATTGTCTTTTTTGGGAATGAGGGCAAAAATTAGGGAATATTTGTGTGCATGTAAACGTAGTCGCTGTCATACCAAACGGTGATCCAAGTGACGTTACATGCAAGATTTAATCCAGCTCATTGACCCAATGCAAACTTTGTATGTATTATTTATTCATTTATATATATTTTGTTTTAAATGTTTTCTTTTTTTCCTTTTTTTTTTAAATAAAAAAGAACAAAAGCTCTTTTTGTAAATTTACCATTTTTGTATTTGTTGACAGAAAACACTTCTCATTTTTCCACATAGGCTGGGTGGCACCAACAAACATTTATTGTTTTAACCTGATTAAATCATGTTGCACCGAACTTTAAACCTAGTTTAAAATTAGGAAAGATTCAATTTAAGCCTCTCTTCAGAACATAAGTTCAGTTTTTACTCCAAAACTAGATTCAATTTAATTCCATTGACTCATATTTAAAATATGATCCGATATTAACCATAAACCAACACTTGGGGATGTTTAGGTTTTAAAATGTTTTTGAAATGGATTTAGTAAAATACGATATTCAAGTATAAACCGATTACAGTACTTCCCCAGTCATTTTTTCTACACAGTTATCACAGGGCGAGAGAGAGTTGACCGACAAGACGATGGCGGAGGATTTGGCGCCAAAGCAAAAAGTAAAAGCACCTATTTGGCAATATTTGGGATTTAAACTCAATGCTAATAGGTAACCATGTGTGGTTCGCCTGTGTGGACCGGAGAGGCCAGACACACAGCTGCCCAATGTTAATGATCAAAGTAAGCGCTCTACAGATGTTGATCTTTTCTTGTAAACTGTCCGGTGTAATCGGTAACACCGGTGTTGTCGCAAGTTTGTTAACCGGTGGGAACATTTCCTCACCGTGATATCCCTAATTTGAATGTGCTACAACATGTGTTTTGCCATTTAAACAACTTGATCTCCTGTATGTTTTTGAGCTCACAGCTTTCGGAGCTGTGCTGGAGTGGGCAGGTTAGAACGATGAGTAACCATTTTCCTCCCAGACAGAGACGATGTCCTGGTCTGGCTCCGGAGTCCCA
This sequence comes from Sebastiscus albofasciatus, assembly GCA_916701655.1. NCBI lineage: Eukaryota > Metazoa > Chordata > Actinopteri > Perciformes > Sebastidae > Sebastiscus > Sebastiscus albofasciatus. The sequence goes on from CAKAOI010054679.1 coordinate 23,841, forward strand.
G
>CAKAOI010054679.1:23861-46817 GCA_916701655.1 Sebastiscus albofasciatus
AAAAGCTCTTTTTGTAAATTTACCATTTTTGTATTTGTTGACAGAAAACACTTCTCATTTTTCCACATAGGCTGGGTGGCACCAACAAACATTTATTGTTTTAACCTGATTAAATCATGTTGCACCGAACTTTAAACCTAGTTTAAAATTAGGAAAGATTCAATTTAAGCCTCTCTTCAGAACATAAGTTCAGTTTTTACTCCAAAACTAGATTCAATTTAATTCCATTGACTCCAATTTAAAATATGATCCAATATTAACCATAAACCGACACTTGGGGATGTTTAGGTTTTAAAATGTTTTTGAAATGGATTTAGTAAAATACGATATTCAGGTATAAACCGATTACAGTACTTGCCCACCGACCCCACAGTCATTTTTTCCACACAGTTATCACAGGGCGAGAGAGAGTTGACCGACAAGACGATGGCGGAGGATTTGGCGCCAAAGCAAAAAGTAAAAGCACCTATTCGGCAATATTTGGGATTTAAACTCAATGCTAATAGGTAACCATGTGCGGTTCGCCTGTGTGGACCGGAGACGCCAGACACACAGCTGCCCAATGTTAAAGATCAAAGTAAGCGCTCTACAGATATTGATCTTTTCTTGTAAACTGTCCGGTGTAATTGGTAACACCGGTGTTGTCGCAAGTTTGTTAACCGGTGGGAACATTTCCTCACCGTGATATCCCTAATTTGAATGTGCTACAACATGTGTTTTTGCCATTTAAACAACTTGATCTCCAGTATGTTTTTGAGCTCACAGTTTTCGGAGCTGTGCTGGAGTGGGCAGGTTAGAACGATGAGTAACCATTTTCCTCCCAGACAGAGACGATGTCCTGGTCTGGCTCCGGAGTCCCAGCAGTGATGAATGCCTGCGCTGCTGAAGATGCTCAGAGCGATCGACGAGACGGGACCAATTACAGCCTCCCAGACATCGCCAGAGACCACCACCTCCACATCTCTATGGTTACCATAATGACCTCTCGGGGGCCGGTGGGAGGAGCTGGGATGCTATGATATGGGGCCCTGGAGAGCCTCTGACAGCCCAATCTGGAGGAGCACACTGATTCAACATTTGCACTGGACAATCAGGGTTTTCAGAGGGTTTTAAAGTGAAATACATATATATATCTCTCTGGTTTCATACGGTGTGGAAACCTCATATATCCAGGTTTACTGATCCGCAAATTTGATCTGTGAGTCATCTGAGAGATGGGTGGACGACCTCAGGACCCTAGACGCCTTGTTCTTTGATTTCTAGCAAATAGGAGCACTGACTGAAAAAACATTAGTCATTTTCTTAAAGTTTACTTTCTTAGAGGAGCAATGAAACAAATCCCTTGGCTGTGTTATATATATTATGTGGTCAGAACAACTGGCCACTACCAGACAAGAGTAACACCTTCAGAGCTCCAATTTCACTGTTTTCATTATAATTGAGTTATCTGCAAGGGAGAGTGGGTGTAAGACATCCATCCCAACATCCCAACAACATCACGTTTAAAGTGCTTCAGCTTCTGTAGAAAAAATAACAGAGTTTAGGATGTTTCCATCATGGAGAAGCTTTTAGGAGATCATGTTGAAATTAGAGCTGTCAAAGTTAAAGTGATAACGGCAGTTTGTTTAAACGCAACTCATTTCTTTAACGCATATACGCATCAATCTTTCAGAGGTTGTAGCGGGCTCAGTTCTAAAGCTAGAGTGAAGATACTGGTATCATATGAAACTAGAAAACCTAAGGAATCCATTGTTACCAATCATGTCATACTAGCTCATCGTGAAGGAGGTTAAATAACGCTCCAAACTTGCGCTACATTTTGGCGAGGAAAAACTGGCATGGCCATTTTCAAAGGGGTCCCTTGACCTCTGACCTCCAGATATGTGAATGTAAATGGGTTCTATGAGTACCAACGAGTCTCCCCTTTACAGACATGCCCACTTTGTGATAATCACATGCAGTTTGGGGGCAAGTCATAGTCAGGTCAGCACACTGACACACTGACAGCTGTTGTTGTCTGTTGAGCTGCAGTTTGCCATGTTATGATTTAAGCATATTTTGTATGCTAAATGCTGTACCTGTGAGGGTTTCTGGACAATATATGTCATTGTGTTGTGTTGTTAATTGATTTCAAATGCTAAATATATACATACATTTTCATAAATCAGCATATTTGCCCACTCCCATGTTGATAAGGGTATAAAAAACATGATAAATCTCCCTTTAAGGTACATTTTGAAAAGATAAAACCTGCGATTGATCACAATTAATCATGTACAATAATGTGATTAAATAGTTTAAGCGATCGGCCCTAGTTTAAATCCAATAGCGGCGTGAAGTTATGCATTCTATGCGGCCGGTACCTGTATTTCATCCTGGCCTGTAATTGGCTCCCAGGTGAAGCAGCTGTATTTCAGTATTTCTCCACATCTGTGATATACATTATTTATATCCATCATTAAGAGAAGTTTGATCACGAGAAAGAGCCTTGAATGCACGACGCCCGGTCTCATTTCTAAACAATGATCAGCTCCCTCTTGCCAACTCCCTGGCGAACACAAAGCCGACCATTAACTTTCATTAAATGCTCTATTAACAATCCCTGCCTCCCTCTCGAGTCCTCGCTCTCTCCGCTCCTCTGTTGCCTGTGTTGCTTCGCCATCACGCTGCCTCTAATTGACAAAGATTGAATGATTGCTGATGAGAAACACAAGAACACACGCAAACACACACGCAAATGAACGACTGTTAGGCAAGTGGCGGTGTGTGTTTCATAGGCAGGGCCGAGACAACGGCAGCCAGCAGGAAGACGCAGGGATTGTGTGATTGCTAATTACAGAGAAACTCCCATCCGCAAAGACGCCACAACAAGACGATTGGCGTAGAGAATAAATGTTGACGCTGATCGTGCGTTAATTGCTGATGCTGAATCATAAGTTGTATAATTACGCTGTGTCTCAGTGTTTTGGTTGTGTGTCTGAAAGCAAATGGCATAGCAGGAGACGTTTTGAAAGGAAAAAAAGAAACACTAAAGGCAACTAAACCTGTAATTATTTGATACTGTAGTGACACGTTTTTCGCTAACAGGTGCACGCTCTCATTCTCTCTCTCAGTTCTATTGTAACCACAGGTGGTGTAATACATTTTTAAAGTCTCTCTCTTTCGATGTAGGCAGCTTAAGTGCAGGAGACACATCTGTAAACAGAGTAATTGGAAACAAGGAGTGAAAATGCAGTATTTAACGGTTACAATGAGGTAAAATTTACTCGTATCACAAACTAAGCAACAACACAGAGGATGTTTAGACAAGCACAAATTGACTTGTTTTACCCAGCTAAAACTTAAGCATGAAGAGGAGCTTCTAATGTCTGTGTTCGTCATGCACTGATTACTGTTTTAGCATTGCAGGATGTTGTTTAACAACAAGGGAGAACAAGAGAGAAAGAAATAGTTCTAACTCGCTATTGATTAGAAATTGTTGTTTCTTCAGCAACAAGCGATGTAGTCTGTCTAACTAAGATATTACTGCAGCTGCCTGACAACTGTTCATAAGCAATAACTATACAATTTCGACAACAACCGTGTGCTGAGCATTTACAGTATGATTCACAATAGGTTATTAGTGGATGTATCAATGGGAAATAACATCTAAAACGTAGCTCCGGTCAACAGTTAAAGTGTTTTTCTTAATCAGCGTGCAACTTTTTACGTAGAGAAACAGGTTGGAAAACACAGATATACACTCTGGACACCTCAACCTCATTCAGTAATTTCATATAATAGGGCATCTTGTTGTGCATTGTCACTAACTACGGAAGCTCTGAGAGGCAAGTGAGGAAAAATAAATTGTGATAATTTTTTTCTAAATTTGATCTAAAATGTTTTATCTTACATGTGCATGACTTAAAAACAATATTCTTATTCCCTTATTTATTTATTTTATCTGTGTAACAGATGACAAAAAGAAGTTTTGCCAGGATAACTCTTTTAAGTTTTTTTTTTCCATCTGTGAAAACAGGTTAAAAAAAGAAAGAAAAGTTTTGTCAGGTGAAAAAAAAGTGTGTTTTTGTAATACTCATTTCTACGACAGCATATTAGGGCCATTGTAGGCAAAAAATAAATAAAATAAAATAAAAAAAAACACTGCTATCCTACAACTAATAATAATAATAACGGAGTCAGGGGAGAGGGGTAAAAAAAAATACTCAGCATTTCTGAGATTAAAGTCATAAATTTATAACAAAAAAAATGAAAAAAAAATGTATATACTCTGAGATTAAAGTGGCAAATTTAAAACAGAAAACTCACAAATTTGCAATATTATAAAGTCATAAATTTACAAGAAAAGAACTCGGAAAACTGAGCGAGACGAAGGTCCTGACAGATACATATATTTTCTTTCATGTGTTATTTTATGAACATGAATACTAATATTAATAATATTATATATATATATATATATATAAGTTACAGGAAAGTAAAGGCGTGTTTCTTTTATTTCAGTACAGCCAGAACTCAAAACCAACCGTTGAGAAGACGTAACATCTGAACACACTGCGTTACCACAGTGACACACTTACACTTTTTTTTTTCTCGCTTGCCTCTCCAGGCTTCCGTACATAACTGATTGCAACATATACTCCTTTCAAAAAAAACAATCGACTGCAGATTGCATAATCAGAAATCACATTTATCTAGTAATCAAGAACAGCATTGTTATCTGATTCGTCCATCTCCATTGATTCAGTGCTGTGTTTAACCTGCTGCACATGCTGTTAATAAACCCAGTGATGGCATGCTTTACAGTATATCATAAGTCTCTTAGCAGCTCTATAGTCATTTACAGCACAGCGTTGTCTGCTGTAATAAAATTATACAAGCTGCGACGAACCCATAATTTCCCCATAGGGATGTATGTTTGCACTAAAGGGAATAAAAATACCTGAATTCATCATTTCTAGAAGAAAAACAGAGAATAAAGCAGTTTTCCACCATGACAACGTTTTGTTAACTCAAACCCAATCAGCCGGTATGTGAGTCCTTGAGAGGGCTCTGAATATGTGCCGCCGCTTTAGTGGTGACACTTTCTGTAAGATTGTGTAGTGACACAGACAGGCATCATTACACACTTTCATGCTTCCTTTCTCCCTCTATGAAATGTCACTCCGTATTGAGCCTCCTTTCCACTGCGCTCGAGTTTTCCTCACTTTGCTCGGTCACTATCTTTTATTCTCCATTTTCCTCATATTTGTGTTCATCTCCGTGCCCTTTCCTCGTCCACCCTCGCTCTCGCCGCTGACACTATCCTCACCTTGTCTTTCTTTATCTCCCCTCCCCATCCCTCTGTCTTTACTTCGCTCGATTCCACCCTGGTTTGGTTTTAAAAACTGGCAGAAGTTGAATGTGCACAGACTGCACTTTTGACTTGATGAATTCTTCAGGTGACACTTTTTTGGAGGCGGTCCACCGGAGCTGCATCAGTGACTGACTGCGGGCTCACGGCTGTTTAAGATATTACATCTAAATCATTTTGATCGCAGTGAAGAGATTCAAGCTGTGAGTCACACAATTGTACCCATATCCTGCAGTAAAATCCACTGCCTTCACAGTGTCTTAGCAGTTATTATATTATTCCCTGTCCAACTCCGAGCTGTCTTCTATAAAAATAACTTTCATGAGATCTATTTTAGGTGGATTTTCCTTTTGATTTTGCCAAAAAAAGACATCTTGAGTTATCTAAAGAATCCCACTGTTCTGTTATGTCTGTTCTCTATTAGACCTTCACAATGGCCTCCGCAGGCTTTTCTCCTTCAACCTCTCTTTCTCAATCGTTCTAAGATGATGGAGGAGGAGACCTGTGAATGTGGAAAATAAACAAATCCGCCCATGACAATATCCCATTCATCAGGGGGGCATTATTGCTAGCCGGGACCCAGCCAGGTGAGCGCAGGCAATGAGGCCCCAAGGATTTATGACTGACGAGGGACAAAGCCAGCCTCTCCTAAATGAACCCACGACCGAATGCGGTGAATTTATTTTCATTATTCTTTTGTGTAAGTCAAATAGGAGTAAGTGGAGGGACAGCGGGGGATTTTAAAGCCTCTCTGGTGTTCAATTCACAACATCTATTACTTCAAAATTGTTTCATTTCTCTATTTTTCATCTTTTTCTCCTCACAAACCATCTTTTGTACATTAACAGACTATTTTGTAGTGTCTGTCTGTGCTAATTATCTCTATTTTCCTCTTGGAAATGGCCCTCTCTTCCCTGTCTATTCACCTGACATACAAAAAAATAGAGCGTTTATATTTTAACTGGCAGTTATTGAAAGCAAGGCGTCTTTTCTTGGCTCATCTGCCTGGAGAGAGATTATAAATACATCATTACAGTATGAAAAAAAAGACAGGGTAGAGGGTTTAATTGGCATCTTTTTTTTCTGGCCTTTTGTTTGCATGAAGGAGAATTTCCTCAAGTCTATGTGTGTACGACATTTGTTATTTTGCCTTTCCTCATATACAGATTATGACATGATTTGCACTGTTTTATGTTAAATTATTGTTATTATGAATTTTATCACACATAAAATGCAGTAAATGTAATACTGCAATTGCTTTGCGTAATGTGATTGCATATCTCAAATGGCACAGAAACATTCTTTACCAATTATTGGATGTTTTAAAGTTGTATTATGTTGCATTTGTGAGCTGCTGTTTGCTATAGAGTGAATGAAGAGAGGGAGCGGCGTTAGTGAGAACAAAGCAGCGAATCAGTGACAAAAAAAGGTTATTTTCTGATTGTTTCACAGTTGTTATGTTCTAAAACACAAATAAACACACAACTAACTCTGCATAACCCTGCGGAAAGGTGCAGAGTTGCCGTATTTTAAATGAATGCAGCCGAAGGGCAGCTTCGTTCTGTCCTCTCTGCTCGGCTGCTCGTTGTTTTTGAGGAAAATGTTGCATGTTATACCTTTAAATATAAGACACTAGCATTTCCCGCGACACTAAGATTACATCAAGTGAACACATTACCAACTAATAGAGCATTTGACATAATATACACCCACATTAAGACTGCACCCATTAGTTTTTGTTGTTGACATGTTTTTTTTTTCAATTAAATGGTTGTTTATTTATAGTGTTGCTTGATAATTAAAAAAACTAAAAAAAAACTGGTTGTTGTTGGTTATTTTTTGGGCAATTGACTATTCAATTAAAAGGCGTATAATTCCAGCACTAAGTCACATTATAAAGCTTATTTTTCCCAGTTGTATGTATTTTAATTTTGTTTATTTCATTTAGAGAAGTTATTTGAAAAGTTGAGTCTGCAGAGATGTTGTAACAGAGAACGCTGAGCATAAACTGTACACTCATGCAACTGTGTGCAGGCAGAGACACACACAAATACAACCTTTCAAAGAAACGCTGTCTCTATCTCGGCTCCACCTCTGGCGAGGAAGCTGGCTTCTTGATGAAAGGGAGAGATGAAGCGGCAGAGAGGCGTAGGGCGGGAAAATGGCCAAAGCTCTGAGTAATGCCAAAGTAAATTGTAATGTAAGACAGGTCAGTGGGAGAAAAAAAAGCTAAAACACACTGCTCTATTGCAGCACTCAAGCTACCTAGCCCATCATTTATTGAGAGAGCACTGACACTGAGCAGCAAAATAGAGGGGATAGAAAAGGACATGGGAGGGAAATGAATAAAAAGGAGACAAAAAAAAGAGTCTGGAAGGCAAGGTGAAGCTTTATAGGACTGTGTGAAGGACCAATAGATTTATATCTACGACCTGACATGACATTTGCTGTTGGCGTATTGATTTATAAACAACTTTCAGGTAACTACACAACAAGTGATTATGACTAAGAGGTGGTTTATAAAAATACATTGTTAAAAATCTGCCGGCGGGTTGGAAAAGTATGTTTTCATTTAGAAAATCGCCAAAATTACACCGTTTATCATGACCAGAAGCTGTAATTACAGACGCTATTGTCAGATTTTCAAATTTCTGACGGTCCTCGGATGAATCACGTGTGACGAACGCTTCCGTCAGGAAAAGCAACCGAATCAAAGCTTACAATTGTGATATTTTATTAAATCAATCTCTTGTTGTCTCATCTGAAATTCCATCAACAAAATAAACCGTTTGCTCTGTAAGAAAGATTAAACTCTGCGCTCCTCGGTGCAACGGGAAAACCCTGATTGACTCAGCTGAGACCAACCACGCTGTTTACATAGAGCAGAGAGAGATTGTAAGTAGAGGTTGTAAAAATGTAAATAGTTCAATATGTATCGTACATGGAGCCCCCATTTTTCCCCACATTGGCAACACTAGTGGGCACTTGGAAAATGTTGTATATGTCAGGCATGCAGACTCATCAGGTGTGAAAAAGGTGACAAGTATGCGAACCCCCTGGGGGAGTCCAGGAGCATGACACCCTGGAAATTGTATCCCTGGCAAACGCACCAATTCATGCATGAAATGTATAAATTAATACATTTTACCTTCAAAAATGATGCTACTAGTGATGAAAGAGTCCTATTTCTCTCCTTACTGAACAAAAAATGTGTACTTAATTAACTATCCAACAATATTTTAGAATAAAAATAACACAAACACTTGTACAAATTATCTTTATCAACTTTAAAGGCAACCAGAATCTACATCAGTCAAAAGAAAAAAAAGTTGTAGTGCAGTGAAATACCACAGGAGTAGAATGTGACAGGAGCAAAAAAACACCCTGAAATTGCTTGAAATTCGATGAATAGGTTTTATTAACACCAATAATGAGGAAGATAAGAGCGGCGATCATGGCAACATCACCAACTGTGCTGATGGTGATGTAGATTATGACAAATTAAAAGTGCCATGTGGATGATCTCAAACTGCTTTCACTGTCTTCACCATCATAAAACTTCTGATGCAGAGGGGTGCCATGCAAGAGCCTGAAGAAACTGCTCGAGACAGTTATACTTTCTGACGTGAGACGCAGTTATGCTGCATGTGATTTGTTTAGTTATTATTATGCAAATGGTTTCAGGCGCAGCTTTGGCAGATCTTTATTACATTGCCTCTTCCCTCTCTGTCGTTTTCAGTCCTACACCTGGTGCAGACGGAAACACTGTTAAAGAGAAAATTAAATAAAGTGCGCATGTTGTAAACACAGCTACAACACGAGCACTCAAACTGACAGTTCGCACTTCTGTTCCACCACATTTCTGAAATCTCATTTCCACACCTGGTTCCCTGATCATACTCACAACATGTTGAGCTAACAAGTCTCAAGGGAACGCTGGAAAACTAGTTTCTCCCTGTATGAATGCAAAATAATGAATGTTAACAATTTCTACTATCACAATCTGTTTGAAACACATTTTTAAAAAAGTCTACCAGTGTGCTTTTCTTGATAATTCTGATCTGCAGTGTTGTAGTCAAGACTGCCTAAAACCATGACCAAGACCAGAGTGTATCGAGATCGAGACAAGACCAAGACTTTGATGGGCTGGTCAAGACCAAGGCCGAGGCAGGGCGAGACCGAGTCAAGGCCAAGACCAAGGCAGGGCAAGACCGAGGCAAGACCGAGTCAAGACCGAGTCAAGACCAAGGCAAGGCGAGACCGAATCAAGACCGAGTCAAGACCAAGACCAAGGCAGGTCAAGACCAAGTCAAGACCGAGTCAAGACCAAGACCAAGGCAGGGCAAGACCGAGTCAAGACCGAGTCAAGACCGAGACCAAGGCAGGTCAAGACCGAGTCAAGACCGAGTCAAGACCGAGACCAAGGCAGGGCAAGACCGAGTCAAGACCGAGTCAAGACCGAGTCAAGATCAAGGCAAGGCGAGACCGAGTCAAGACCAAGACCAAGGCAGGGTGAGACCGAGTCAAGGCCAAGGCAAGGCGAGGCGAGGCCGAGTCAAGACCAAGACCAAGGCAGGGTGAGACCGAGTCAAGGCCAAGGCAAGGCGAGACCGAGTCAAGACCAAGGCAAGGCGAGGCCGACTCAAGACCAAGGCAGGGCGACATCGAGTCAAGGTCAAGGCAAGGCGAGACCAAGTCAAGACCAAGTACTACTCAAGTACTACAGTACAACACTGCTGATCTGCCTGATTAGTTGAAAGATACCAAAATCTTTAGTAAAAGGAACTGCGTTATATCGGCCAAACTGTAAGTATTATATTCAGCATATTAAAGTTGTTTTTCTTTTGTTTGTGTATTAACTATGGGGAAAGACACACACACACACACACACACACACACCATACTTGCAGAAAAGCCACATTTTAGCAAAGTGCAAGAAGCGTAGGTGGCTCCACAATGTGTGTGAGGTGATGGGCTCAGATATCAATGAAACCAACACGGCCCCAGCATACTGTACGCCTCTTTTTGCCTTCATAGCTTTGTCATAAAAGACTATCAACCTGGTAGATATGAAAGTAGCTGTTGGAAACATATCTTGCAGGAAAAAAATGTCTGTATTTAAGACAGACTTTCAATGATTTTTACTGAACTCAATAGAGAGGTTTCACGGAGCCAGCCCCTAATGGCTATTAGAGAAGCTGTAGGTTGACACATCCACGATGGTTCCAGCTGAGGTGGTTTCTGCCTGGTATATAAACCTGACAGCTTAATAAGACGCTGAAGCATTTTAACACTCAAAGCCCCTTCAGCTACAACTGTGTACTCTTCTAAAGGTCAAGACAATTTATGAAGAAAGATATGTAATCAGTGCTCTACAGCAAAGCAGTTGAAGTATTTTGCCCCCAGATTAAAATAGTTTTCTGTGCCATTTCCATGGTGGCTGAAGAAGAAATGTGCTCCAATTCTTACTGCTGGACAATGGATTCCGTTCCTACAGTATGATCACATCTCTGCTGCGTACTTCGCTTGATAGATCTGCATTGTCGCACCAGAGATGCTGAATTTAAAGGCTATTCACACTGACATGGCATTATAGGAGGGCGGTAATAAGAGGCAAAAGAGAGGGAGAAGAGGGATGTATTCCTCGTACAAAATGGAGTACACCCTGGCATTATGGTAATGACATTTCCTCTCACACCCAACACAATGGAAGGACAGGAAAACCCTCAGGATGCAATAATGCATTTGTATCGTCACAGGATGAATAGATTATGTTTTATGTCCACCCTGACAAAGGCTCACTTTGAACAAGTGAATATGTTAATGCACTGGTGACAGTGTACTCAGGAGGACAGGGGTTGGCACGGCGGTACTGATGATGCGCTGCTCGTGACGAAGAACAGAAGCAAGCCAGTGTTATGTTACAATAGCAACCTCAAGGCTGAATGCTAGACGGTTGGCAGTGGAAAGCATGCACATATTGTTGAGATTGTATAAACTCATACAGCATGCTGTGTCAGGGTTCTCAGAGGTGAAAGTCGTGTTCCTTTTATCTGAGACTGTGGGTACAATCACCCTTTTAACCGAATACACGACACGCTGCTGTGTCCTTGACCATAGCAGCTGCAAAGAGCGGCTGTTACTGTTGCTCATCTTGATCCTCTTAACAAGAAGGGTAGCATAAGAAAAATCCCCCTTGTAGAGTGCGGTTGCAGGGGGAAATTATCTACGTAGTGTGATATTAACATTACGATTAACTATAATATAGGCCACCTCCAAAGTAAGGCAAGAGGTGGAGGTGGAAGCTGCTGATGGACACCAGCAGGGTGCATAAGATATACAGAAAGAGGGTAGAACTGCTGGTCTGTTGCATTGAATGAAGTCAATGGGTGTATGGATGGATGAAAGAGGGTATGAGGGACCAGCATTCTGCCAGTGTTTGAGGGCCACTAGCCAGTGTGTTTTAGATTTCATGGTTTATGGTCAATTTGGAAGCTAGCGGAGGTGTGGGCTGTGTATAGCCACTACTGCGTAAACACATACATTCACTAAGATGTCACTGATTGCATCTGCCTACTCCCACAACAGTCTGGTCATCATAACAGAGTCAGGAGGCCAGATATGCCTAAGGATCTTTACGTCTGGAGTGTCAACCAATTGTGTTTGAAGAGAAATAGCAGGTAAAGAGGGAGATAAAAAAGTTCTGTAAACCTAACAAATCTCTGTTTTCAACGAGGAAATGGGGATAGTACACTTGTGATGTGAGTTATAGACGTATACAGTACACTCTAGTGAGCTGCCTTTGGCCAAGACACTTAACCCACAGCTGCTCCACTGTTTACCGACTCTGCAGGTGCTAGGCAGGTTGAATATATGTACCTCTACAATGCTTTTACTGCAAAGGCATTATGTTCCCTCAGAAAGTATTTGCATAAATGTGCCTTAAATAAAAGGCTTCCGCTCTGTGTTATTTCTCTCTTAGGAATCCCTGTTGTACTTGTACAACACTCTTGTGTTTGCAGAGGTAAATTTCACCAAATGCCTTCATATTAATGCTAATATTTTACAGTGTTTGCCAGCAAAGTAAATGTCAACCTCACAATGACAACCCACTAATCATATTTGTCTTGGGACACTTTTGCATGTGTGTAGTATCACCAGTAGTTGTTGCTAATCACACTGTAAACAATGAGCAGCGCACACAAAAGGAAGTCTTGGCCTTGATATCTGCTGGCTACACTGGAACCCCAGAGATATAGACCCTTGCCCCCATAGGCATATCCGTTGTCAGACCGATAGCCGATAGGTGCCGAGATTGGTTTGTGTACAACGCACAGAGCTGGCCGTTAAACTGGAGGCTGTGTGTCACAAAAGAATGCTCTCAAAACCCGAATAACATTGGCAAATCCTAGATGTTTCAATCGGACAATGCTCCATTCAGAATAAGACCTAATTCAGAATAACCAGAGAGAATATGCTACTTACAAGACTCATATCGAATTCAGAATATTGTCATATAATGATTAATAGTGGAATATTAGTGTGCATGTAAACATGGTCAATGTTGTGTACAATAAGCAGCACCGATCATCTTCTGACCTTTTACATTTGCGCGACTAAAAATCTTAAAATTGAAATCCAGGAAGCATTCGGCTTGAATTGGTTTCCTTTGGGACGGCCTGTACTGTCTACTGTGTAATCTAGAGCTTCATCACTTGGGGAGTGTACAGGATTAGATGAGCTAGGACTAGTTTAGCTTGGTTTGTCAGACACTGATATTAACCGGAAAGATGAAGAAGAAAGAAATAATGTGGGGTGATCAAACAGCTAATCTCAATTTCACCGCTGGCAAGAGCAGAGCTTGTTAAAAAGTATGTACCTGTTTGTCTTTGTCTCCTCCTCTCTCTCTCTCTCTCTCTCTCCCTTGCCAAATCTCTCTTCCATATTGTGTTTCAATTTGTTCTGCCTTTAGTTGAAAAATGGAACATATTCAATGCCATCTCTTTACAATTCTGCGCAAGTGTGCCTCATTAGGAAGCATCCTCAAAAGGAAGGGACAGGCACTGTCTGAATATTGCAGGGCAAATTATTCCTCTCCTCTGCGTTTCCGTAACCTGAAAAACACTTCATTAGATTCTACTGTTGTTGTTATTTACCATCATTGTATTCAAGAATGACATTAATATCTTTGACATTGTCATGTTCTTTGCATAGTAAAGTAGGGTATTCCCCTCAGGGCAATGGATGTGTGTGTTTACTTCCTCTTCTCCATGACCAACACGGTTTGCATCAACTTTACGAGATGCAAACTGAACAGCAGTGCAACACCAGGCGGCTGCTAAAGCATGCAGTGTTCTGTTTTGTTTGCTTGACTAATAATCTATTTTTCCAGTGTTACGAATTTGCATGTTACAGTTGTGGCGTAGAAGAGATCAATCACTGATTTTCAACATAAATAATTCTTCCCAAAAGTTAGAAAACAACATATCTGAGATTTTAATCTGTAATGCCACTATAAGTTCTGCACAGGATGGTTTTGTTGCTATATTAGTAATGTGACAATGATTAATAGTGTGAACTCTAAGACACTAAGTACTATACTATGGCAGTGCTGCCAATTGATAAAATATGTTAGAGGATAGAGCCAAGGACACATATTCTCAGTGGCTTTAGTCAGAGGACATTCTCTAATTAACATGAATTGTCCTTGGTTTAAGGTGCTATGTGTAATGAATTAATGATCAATACATCATTGTTAAATTAATTGTGATACCTTGGCATGATTAGCATAAACAAATGGAGACAACTGGCTTCTGTTCACCCCGAGTGGTATGAGTGGTGCGGGCGTTCCTCCAAATGAAGACGTATCATATAAACCCTATTGCTTCCTGTCACAAAGTGTATGCTGCTAATTGTTGCTGCTACCTTCCCCAGAGGAGGCTGCTTGTCTTCTGGGTGATGGTCTTGTTTATTCTGGTAATTATACTGAAGCCTCGAAAAACAAACACCATAATTACTGATGTCAAAATACTACACCTGGCAAGCATAAAACACGTTGAGAAAAATATTGTATTACACTGTGGTTAAGAGTTGAAACATTTCACACCATGAGTGCGAAAGAATGAAACCAATGCCCCATCAGGTCCATGTGGCAAAATATCAAAAAGTACTACTGAAACAGACAAAGCAGTCCTCACAATATGAAGCATCAAACACCAGGTTTGACACTTTCCTGCAGAGATGGTGATGAGATGAAGGAATTCCCCTGTTCGCTTCTGAATTTATTTAGTGATAATTAACTACTTTTTTAATGAAGCAAAGTAGCGCCTGGGGATGGGTGTTGTTAACTCATAACCCCCATTGGTGAACATCTTAAACAGTCATAAAATCCCCAAAATAAAACTAGAATTACTGTCTCACGGTTGTATGCCTCCGCCAACCAGTGAAGTTGCAGTTACATCCAAGATGTCACCAATTCCTAATTTTATCCTGTAATCCATTTGTGTGAAATTGTCATAATTAGCATATGAATTCTTGAGTTATGGTCCAAAATGTGTTTTGTGAGGTCACAGTGACCTTTGACAACCAAAATCAGTTCATCCTTGAGTCTAAGTGGACATTTGGGCCAAATCTGAAGAAATCTGCTTACGGTGTTCCTGAGATATCATGAGAATGGGCCAGACGTGAGGTCACAGTGACCTTTGACCACCAAATTCTTATCTGTTCATTGTTCGTAGCAAATTTGAAGAAATTCGTCCAAGGCGTTCCTGAGATATCACAAGAATGGACCAGACGTGAGGTAACAGTGACCTTTGACCACCAAAATCAAATCAGTTCATCTTTGAGTCCAAGTGGACATTTATGCCAAATTTGAAGAAGTTCGCTCAAGGCGTTCTTGAGATATCATGAAAATGGGCCGGACGTGAGGTCACAGTGACCTTTGACCACCAAAATCTAATCATTTCATCCTTGAGTCCAAGTGGACCTTTGTGCCAAATTTGAATAAATTTGCTCAAGGTATTCCTGAGATATCACAAGAATGGGCCGGACGTGAGGTCACAGTGACCTTTGACCACCAAAATCTAATCAGTTCATCCTTGAGTCCAAGTAGACGTTTGTGCCAAATTTGAAGAAATTCCCTCCACGCATATACGTATGTACGGACAACCCAAAAACATAATGCCTCCAGCCTGCCGGCACGGAGGTATAAAAGTCTGCAGCTGAGATTCCAATAAGACAGATACTTTACATTAGATTCATTTTCTATGCTGCCTCTGACGAATGATGTATGCATTTGCTGAAGGTCAGGATCGCTCACCAGTCTATAACAGACATAATATCATGCTGAATATTACTAGATATGGACAAATTAGATTATTCTATGAATAGGATCAGTGGATTTTTGAGGAAATGTGACATGGTTTAGTTTGGCATGCTTATTCCGAGCTTTAGAAACACTATTTGGTACATCTTCTTTTTATTTGGCCTGTGACGGTTTGAATAGAAGAAGCCCCACTCGTACCGCCCTGTAAGTAACGGAGTGTCCAAAGAAATGTGTTCTGACCAAAGTGAGAACAAATTGACCTGAACAAGCAGTCCTAGATTGATAATGATGTATTATGCTGGTGAAACATACATATATGGACCAAGGAACACGCTCTCCCTGCATTTCTTTTTCAGCATAACACTGAACAATAGTTTTAGTCAGCTACAACTAATGCATACTATACACTAGGAGACTTTGAAAAGACTGATGTCTGACTATAACATTTTGCAAATGAGATGATGTCAGGTCCTGCTCCTGGTGGACATTTACAAGAAGAAAAACTGTTGAGAAAGAAGTTGACAGAAATTGCTGCAGCTTTCGAAATCCCCGATGAGTATGCTATGGTTAGCCAGCTAGCTATCTAGCCACTTTCCCAAATGGGGCTACTTGCAATCTAACTTTAGTAACTGGAAGGTTTGCTATTAGCCTGTGAGCTAATGGTATGTTTCAGCTGGAGATTGAATGCTTCCTGTTTGCTGCTTCCTGTTTGGTGCAGGAGAGAGCGCACCTATTGGTTATTGACAATGTCCGATTCGAGACTGACTTAAGATGGCTTAGACTGAGTATTATAACCATCTTACACTAAACGATGGAGATCACGGGAGCGTGCCGCAACTCAAGCAAAACTCTTGTGATTTTATTCCAACATTGGAAATATGTCTTCGGTGTAAGGTCTGCATACGGTTGCAGTCACATCTGCTGCTCCTGTGTATCATACTTTCTATATCCAAATGAATACATTCCAAGATGTAAAAATCCCCCTAAATAGCTTCAGCTTATGAGGATTAATGATATTTTTCCTAAAGGATTTTTCTGTATTATCATGTTTTACCATTGTATTGCAAAGCTTCTCTGAAATATTTGATACAGATCTTTTTAAACTGTGTCGCACTGTACAATCAACAAGGATATTGCATGGCAATAACTTGCGATCAGTGTATTCTGCAGGTTGTCAACACTATGACAAAGCCCTATCCTCTGTATATGTTCAATATGTCTTCTTCTGAGACTGACATCACTATACAGAATTAGATCCACTCAGTGCTGCCCTCGGGGACTGTGTGTTGTTCCCTCACCATACTTTAGCTGACAAAGAGGGATGCCTTGAAGATTTTTTTTTGCCTGTCCAAAAACAAAGAGAAGGAAGACAGAGAGCACAAAACCCATTTTCCCCATTTTCTCTGGGCAATTACACAGATAACGCTTGGAAAATTGGGTTTTTTTCCTTTGAAATGAAGGCAGATATGGTGTTAAAACAGAGCAAAGAGATTGCGAGAAATGGCTTATTGTTGCCATTCCTTCTGTGTTTGATTTGCAAACCTTTGTGTGCGCCTGCTGAACAGCCAAAAAGAGTGCGTGACACACTCCGTTCTGCCTATCACGTTTAATGGAACATATGTTCATGCATTTGTGTGTAAGCGAGTCGTTTTTTACGTAGACACGTTTAGGTCTGTTGCTTATGGAGCTACAGTGTTAGAGCGGTGTATGATATTGTGGCAGGGCACTACAGAACACGGTTTGAATGCCCAATTAGATATGGGAATTGAGAATAGAGACATATTCTCCCCGCTAAATTCCTCTGAAGCAAGATTCACAACTATTATTTTTCCCACCAGCACTGAGCTGCCTCAGCCTCCATCCCCTGCAGGCAAGAGCTGTTCAGATAACGAAAAGGACCCCTGAAAATAAAGAAGTTTTTAAACAGTGGCTCACAGATTAATAACACAGATGGAGAGTTACTCCCTAGCCATGTATACTGTGTTGATTGGGCACTGAAAAGGCAAAACGGCCTTCTGTTTCATTTGTGAGACAAATCATTCACTGGTGCGTCTGTAGTATTGCATATGCAAATGTGGCTGTTGTCGCTGCATGGCTCTGTGGCGGACAGCTGAGGGATCTTGTCGGTGCACGCTTGGTTGGTGGTGTTTTATAAGAAAGGAGGTGCAATTGTCTATTAATCACTCAAGCAGAGTGAGGCAACACCAGTTGCACTGCTTGGAGAACACTGCTTGTCCCAATGATGGGGAAAACAGATTATGTTTACATCTTGTAAGCTATAATGGCAGCTGAGAGTGTGTATCTTTTCTGCGTTAGGGTGTTGTTCTGAAGCACTTGTGCTTGATTAGAAAGTACGCAGTTCAACATGTTTGCAGGCGGCAGTTTGAAGACGGAGTTGAAGTGGGATAATGGTCCAGGCGCAAGACGCAAACCCAACACGACATAGTCCGAACCCTATCATAGACACCGTTGGTTAGCCATTGGTTTGTGGACTACAGTTCTGAAGCCTTGAGTTTAGCATTTTTGCTGTCGCGATCTCGTTTTTTTGGCAACCAGAAGTGGCACGAGAACGTGGAGCGTTGGTAAAGCGTTTGTATTTGACGACGTGGGAACATAGACTGTGTATAGGAAGTGGACATAGTCAACGTGACGTCACCCATTGGTTTGTGGACTAAGGTTTTGAAGCCTCAAGTTCAGCATTATGGCTGACGGCAAGGTACGTAGCCTACGTACGCACATTTAAACCAATATTGATTTTTTTAGGTGTCTAAAATCTGTTTTGCTGCTGCACCCGTCCACAGCAGTGCATTGCTTTGCTCCCATGCTGGTCTGTTCCTCTAAACTAGGGGCGTAAAGACTGCCATCTACTGTAGGTAACACACTCACTATGGATAAGTACCTCATATAACCCCACTTCAAAAAATCCAAACTACCCCTTTAAAAACCTCCCAGAGTTGATTGACAGCAGTCTTAGCCACACAGACAAAAGCAACTGATCAAAAAGGAAACCTTCCTAATAAGACATCAATTACTACATTTACTGTAAGAGATCAACAGAGTCGATATGCTGCAAAGAGTGCAATCACAATGTGTAATAAATACATATTACACTGCAGCTTGCTGTATTCAAAAACCTTGAAAGCAAGCATTCATTCATATATACTAATTACTGATGCCTCTATTGACATCTCAGACTTGTGAAATGAGCAGACAGATAATGTGACAATTAATAATCTAACATGTACATGATGCTCTTTATCTGCATTTTCACCATGATATTTAGTGAGACCAGACTGCTAATTACATGTCTCGCTGCTACAACCACTGTATCTAATTTTACACTCTTCATTCCCTGTGTCTCCGGCTTATGAAGCTTGTTCAACACCCTTGTCTGCAACCCAGTGTAAGGACACTGGCATAGTGCCACTGCTCTATAAACCCCACCCGTTATGATTATTCTTTTTAATTGCACTATGCATACCCCAAAGAAAAAAAAAAACACCAAGAAACCATGTCTTCCCAAAAATGCTCGGGGCCCCTTTTGATCTTTTGACTCCTCACATCCTTCAGTGGCCCCGGGGGCTCACCCTGACTTCTAATGTGTCTGACACAACAACCAGCAGTAGCCTCAAGAGCACGCCAAACTCTGGAACATGACAGGCAAAATCAAAGTGAATCATCTAGAGCTAATCTTAACATTGCTACAGACACTTGAACGAGTTCAGCATCGGTACCATCCGTCCACGCTGTCCACTATCAACATCCTAGGGTCTCTCTTCCAAGTATTCTCTTTCTACTTTTATTCTACTGCTGTCACTGTTCCGCTCCACAAGCAGCCACTCTCAAGCATCCAAATAACACATCAGAACACCGGACCGCTGAGGTCTAAAGCTTACAATTACCCGAGCTTCCAGAGATACCTATTCACATGTAAGTGCCTCGCGACCACGGCTATTATTTCAAGATGATTCACAAAGGAGGGAGTCAAAGAAGTAAAGGTGTCTCCATCAGAACATAGTCATTATACTGCGGCTAAAAGTCAAGCGTGCCCAATGTGACGGTGAAAACAAGTGAAAACAAAAAAAAAAGAGCAAAGCTCAGAAGGATGAAGTGATAAGCTGTTATTGTTTCTGATGCCATTCTTCTTTTTTCACCTTGGTCTGCTATGTTGGATTTAGGTCATATTGGGATACCAATTGGTAAAGGATATTGCTCTTATATTGGCCTGTTCCTGTAAAGCCAACCATCTGCTGGAAGAGGGGGGGTCATCTTTCAAGGTGAAGAGGATGGGCTAGCACAGATGCTGCCAGGCTTTTGTTAAGTTTTATTTCACCCCCTGTCCACTCTTGTTTGGCGAGCACATTTGCACTTGGCAGCATCATTTAGTTTGCTCTGTTTATCCTGGGCCCTTGCACTGAAATGTCCAACGTTTCAGAGAAAACAAAACACAAAAAAAAACAGTGCACATGTTCAAGCAAGCACATGCAAAGTATTTTTTTGTAAATTGTTAATTATACCGTACAGAAATACCAAGGTAGATTCATGCTCTGTGTCAGCAACGGTAATTATGATATTTGTGATGACAACTGTGGTTTTGTCAATTATTTAAATACATAGAAATGCATTTTAATTGTTTTGTATTGCCAATGTGTGAACAGGTTGTAACCTAACCTAAAAAAAATTAGACCTTCCGCGACTTTCTGGGTTTCCTCTATCAGCCTGTAGACTGCTTTTATTGTGAAAAACCCAGGCCCGTTTTTCCAGGAAAATCCAACAGTTGTGATGTCATACGTGCTTGCGAGAGCCTTAAAGGGCTAACAGTGTGCAACCATGGCTAGTTCATGGAGTACACAAACGCAAACAAACGACCAGCCCCCATCACAACACAGACTCCAACACAAGTTTTATCTAGTGAAGCCAGTCTTGCAAAATAGGAATGTGACCAATGTTCAGGGGAAAACTAGTGTTGTGGGAGAGTGTGGGCACGTGGGAAGTGAGTGGTGAAGCAAGAGAGAGCAAGCTGCGGCGAGTGTTTGAGCAGAAAAGAGAGATTCTTACATTCAGTCCATTTAAGAAAAAACAGAGAGACTAATGAAACCAATGGATGCACATTGGACCTATTCTAAAAATGATCCTGACAGTGGGTCTGATTTAGATGGATTTGAGCTGGCATGTGTTCGTGGCAACCTGCCAACAACACTTAAGCGGCAGACCGAGGATGACACTGGAATAGTTATGTCCTGTCAGTGATAATGTTTTTTTGGGGGAATAATGTATCACTGAGAGCTGCTCTTACCTTTGAGGTCCAGGTTGCGGGCTCCATTGGAGTGCTGCGTAACGGTGCGCGAGTCGATCTTGAGCGTATGCACGTTGTTGGCGTCCCGGGACACCACCACGTTGTGCCACTGGTTGTCGTTGAGCGGCTTGTCCGAGTTGCCCTTCATGAGCGACGGCCCGTTGCCAAGGTCAAAGACGTAGTGGACGTATCTGTGAAGAAAGATATCAGAGCGTGTGGGTGTGCGGTCATTATTACAAATCGAAAGCGATAGACCCCTTTAGTCATAGTAAACATGAAGACGTATTGTGTGGGCAGAATATTAAGTGGAGGCAGAATAATTCTCTGAGCATGTTAGTTAACGCTGGCTAGTATTGTTGGCTTGTTTTAACAATGGCTGAGGAAAACACTATCTACATACATACAAGCTTTTCAGAGATGGAAAGAAAGTGTTGCTAATATTTAGCCTTCTGCTAACCGCAGCTCATGACGTGACACAAAATCATTTCTGGAAATGGGGACAATCAACAGTACTAGTTAGAAGACAATGAGTATTTTCTGTGTAGAGCTTTCCTACTTTGTCTCTATTATGTTCTCTATCTAATAATAAATTGTTGTAGTAAATAATATTACCAGTTTTTGTGGCTGCACATGATAAGCCCGGGGTTTGTTTTTTTTACTCAATGGTTTGACATGCAAACATAAAAACCTGTTTTTTGTCTAAAAGCCCGTGTTCTCCCAAAGGCAGACGAGGTAGCACAGTTCCCCCCTTCACACAAATATGGCTGTCTTTTGTGTTTTGGGTTAAGGCTATTGTGGCTGTTTCATTCAAGGTATGTGCTTTTTTTTTCTACCTCAATTCCAATTCCTTTATGTAGCCTCTTGTCTTTGTGTGGCAGAGGCAGCTCAGGCTTTTGTGTTGTAACAGTGCTGACTATAGAGCACAAGAGGAAGAGAGATACACAAGCAAAAGCCTCTTTTTGATACTCTAATTATGAACAGCTTTTAGGGTGATACAATTCACAATTCCAAGCAGTTTATTTCTGGTTTGTGCTAGCTTCTAGCTTAGAGAAGATTTGCCAAATACTTTGCCGGTCAGAGAAACGCATTGTGCTCACAGTTATGCATTACCAGTTATCAGTTAATGGATTGGAAAATAAACGCCTACGAAAAACAGACATGGGTATTTCTCTGCTTTCTGTTTCCGAGCAGGAGGTGCTTTTAAGACAATTGATTACGATTACTTGCACTAAAGTCACTTTCATCCATCTAA
Source organism: Sebastiscus albofasciatus (assembly GCA_916701655.1). Lineage (NCBI taxonomy): Eukaryota > Metazoa > Chordata > Actinopteri > Perciformes > Sebastidae > Sebastiscus > Sebastiscus albofasciatus. The sequence goes on from CAKAOI010054679.1 coordinate 46,087, forward strand.
CCCTGATTCATAGCAGCATTAAATGACTCACTGATCTGTGTTAGCTTTGAGAAAAAACAATAGAGTTTATATTTTCTTTTGGTGCCAAGAACATACATTTTAAATGAAGTAGAGTTCAGCCCTCTTTTCTTGAATTGTGAGGTGATCAATTGACATTTCACCAGAGTCCTCACTGTATTTCACAGTCGCAATTGGGTTAGATGTAGTAGGAAATGGGCTGGGCCACCTTGAAAAGTGATATTGCTCTAGAGCACAAAACAAAGTGATATTGCTTTACAGCACAAAACAAAGTGATATTGCTTTACAGCACACACCAAATGGATATTGCTCTACAGCACAAAACAGAGGTGATATTGCTTTACAGCACACACCGAAGGGATATTGCTCTACAGCACAAAACAAATGGATATTGCTTTACAACACAAAACAAAGTTAAATTGATTTACAGCACAAAATAAAGTGATAATGCTTTACGGCACAACAAAGACTAAGGCTTTCATGTTTTCTGTCAATAGCAGATTGGAGAAGAAGTAAAAGCCTAACTGAGAAATGACTTAAAATCAGGGCTGTCAATTGATTCAAATATGTAATTGCGATAAAGTGGGCATGTCTGTAAAGGGGAGACTCGTGGGTACCCATAGAAACCATCATCATTAAAGCCAAACACAAAGGGAATTGGGGAAAAGTAGGAGCGTATCTTTTGTGACGGTCACAAGAGAGTTTTTTTTGGG